>SJYX01019747.1:412495-427247 GCA_006410675.1 Oreotragus oreotragus | reverse complement strand
GAGTTTCAGCTTCAGCATCAGTCCTTCCAGTGAATATTCAGGGTTGATTTCCTTTAGGATGGACTGGTTGGATCTCCTTGCAGTCCAAGGGACTCTCAAGAGTCTTCTCCGACACCACAGTTCAAAAGCATCAATTCTTCGGCGCTCAGCTTTCTTCACAGTCCAACTCTCACATCCATACATGACCACTAGAAAAACCATAGCTTTGACTAGACTGACCTTTGTTGGCAAAGTAATGTCTCTGCTTTTTAATATGCTGTCTAGGTTGGTCATAACTTTGCCTCCAAGGAGTAAGCATCGTTTAATTTCATGGCTGCAATCACCATCTGCAGTGGTGGCCACAAAATGTGAAATCAGGATGAGATGTGATGACACGATGTTAAGGATGCAGGCATGGTATTTGGCAGTGGCTTGCCTCCAGGGATCCTTGTTCCGTCTCCTCCTCTCCCTTAGTGTGTTCTGCCAGCAGGAACATCTCAGGATCTTCTCCCTTACTGAATCCTTTGGGATGAAGGCTGTCTGAATTTCCCTTTTATCCTCAGGTTGCAGCACAGATCAGGGATATAGTAGGAATTCAACAAATATTTGTGGCAGAAAGGAGTGAGAGGGCAGAGGAAGGAAGGAGGGAGAGGGTAAAAATCAAGATGGTTTGAGTTTTCCTTCAATAAGTGAGGATAAGAAGTTTTCTTGGCGATGGCGGTGGTTCTGCATTGTAGTTTTGGAAAGTGCATAGAGTTGTTTTATCCTATTAAAGGCACAGCGTAATAGAGGACCTTTGGAGTGAATTAAAGTACAGCTCTGCCTATGCACTTGACACAGTTATTCAAAAACCAGCATCGACTCAATTTTCCATTCATCAGCTTATAAAGTAGGGCAGATAGTTTCAAATGTGATTTGAGGGTTTCCATTGAAAGGAAAATCTCATCAAGAACAGAAACCCTAGCCTTGGATGAACTTATTAGGGGGCTTCATCATGCTCTGCATGGCACCACATATTTTTAAGTTTAAAAAAAGTTTCGTGATGGAGACAGAGATCAGCAGTTATTAATTGAAGTCCCAAATACTGGAACATTCTAGGTACTAGTTTTTAGTGTTCTCACTGGGGTGATTTAATAAATTGTCATCTACCAAAAAATACATCGTGGAAGATGAAACAGTCGTCAGTGAGCCATCGCAGGGTGAAGACACCCTGGCTGCAAAGTAGAAGTATAACGTGCTTTATTTCCTGATACATTAATGCACCTAAGAAATACAGTCCAGGATGTACTACATTTTCATTTCTTTTTTCAAAGCTTGCCAGTGGCATACAGATAACTCAGGTTTTATCAGACCCCTTCTATGTGGCTTGAATGCCTATGTTGAATCCTCCGCCTCTTTTCTTAAACTGAATCCTGACTTTCCAGTTAGAGCTGACGATGAATTCCACTCACCTAATCGGGCTGAAACTCTCTCCCTCTCAAGACTGTGATATTTCTACTTGATCTATTATTTGTAAAATTTAATTCATTGGCTTTGACCAAACAATTAGCACGGTGAATATGAGTGTGGTGTTTAACTAATCCGAGGCATGGTTACATTTCTTTAGCCATTCCTTTCTGAATTCAAAAATGGAGAACTGCTGCTGTGAATTTCAATCAGCTCAGCCCAGTTAAGAGAACAGTTCTTCATCACTCCTGCTGCCTGCTGAGGTCTGATTCTGAGGTGCTTTTCTCCTGAAGGTGGTTTGCTGTCCTGCAGTCAGAGGTGTTCCTTGGTACCACATCAGATTCACATGCCCTCACCCATCGGGTATACATCACCACCACGGAATGCACTGATGTGGATTAAAGACCTATAACATCATCTAATAATGCCTTTCTAACGGAGATAGGCATCATTCTGGTAATGCAATTTTGGTCCTTAGAGACGCGGTATGCTAGTTCAAAATTTGATTTTACTCTTTGTGTAAAAGCTATCTTTATTGAAAGAGAGGGAGGAAAAGTCTAAGAGTGGCAAGGTACTGAAGTCTTTTCACGTCAGATTTCACAGTAAATTCAGATCTTGAGCTAAGGCCAAAAGAGGTTAGCAGTCCTAATAATCTTGCTGCACCTTCAGAAATGAACTAATCAGTATGTCAGAATCTGCCTACACTCCTATGAGATGCTACAGGTCAGCAACATAAGTATTTCTTCCCTGTCTAAAATCTTAAAATGTATCTGGTGAAGAGAGAAGCACAGGAAGAAACACAGCTATTAAAAATTAGAAAGCTGATGACTATTAACACTTTTAATAATTAGCAGAAAAAATAGGCATAAAGATGTAAGCATGGTTTTGCTTTCTAGTAGTGAGATGTCACTATAGTATAAATAAAAAGCATGTAATTAAAGAAATGAAGCTGCTAAATATAGTCTTGTGAATATAGAGGACTTGTACTTCCATAAAACTGTCTAAAATATACAGGTGATTTCCCTAAAATTAAAGCAATCTTAAACAGCACTCTCTGGATGTTTATAATTTTTTAAAAGTTTAGTATCGTGTAAAAAAATAAATAAATACAAAAAAAAAATAAATAAAAGTTTAGTATCCTAACAGGCTTCTCTGGTGTCTCAGAAGTAAACAGTCTACTGGCAATGCAGGAGATGCAGGTTCAGTCTCTGGGGTGGGAAATCTCCTAGAGAAGGAAGTGGCAACCCACTCCAGTATTCTTGTCTGGGGAATCCTATGGACAGAGGAGCCTGGCGGGCTACATTTCGTGGGCTCAAAGAGTCAAACACAACTTAGTAACTAAACCACCACGTCCTAGAGATAGCCATATGGATTCCATCTGCAGTATTCACCATTTAAAGAGGATGCCTGCTGGCTGGTTGAAAATTATGTGTACATGGATGTGTGCACGGCCAGTGTTATTGACAAAGCTTAACTTCAGGTATTTAATTTACTTTTTGACAAATTCTAGTCTAATATCCTTTATGGCAGAAAGTGAAGAAGAACTAAAAAGCCTCTTGATGAAAGTGAAAGAGGAGAGTGAAAAAGTTGGCTTAAAGCTCAACATTCAGAAAACAAAGATCATGGCATCTGGTCCCATCATTTCATGGGAAATAGATGGGAAAACAGTGGAAACAGTGTCAGACTTTATTTTTTTGGGCTCCAAAATCACTGCAGATGGTGACTGCAGCCATGAAATTGAAAGATGTTTACTCCTTGGAAAGAAAGTTATGACCAACCTAGATAGCATATTCAAAAGCAGAGACATTACTTTGTCAATAAAGGTCCATCTAGTCAAGGCTATGGTTTTTCCAGTGGTCATGTATAGATGTGAGAGTTGGACTGTGAAGAAAGCTGAGCACCAAAGAATTGATGCTTTTGAACTGTGGTGTTGGAGAAGACTCTTGAGAGTCCCTTGGACTGCAAGGAGATCCAACTAGTCCATTCTGAAGGAGATCAGTCCTGGGTTTTCATTGGAAGGACTGATGTTGAAGCTGAAACTCCAATATTTTGGCCACCTGATGCGAAGAGCTGACTCATTTGAAGAGACCCTGATGTTGGGAAAGATTGAAAGCAGGAGGAGAAGGGGACGACAGAGGATGAGACAGTTAGATGGCATCATGGACTCAATGGACATGAGTCTGAGTGAACTCCAGGAGTTGGTGATGGACAGGGAGGCCTGGCGTGCTGCAGTTCATGGGGTCACAAAGAGTCGGACACGACTAAGCAACTGAACTGGGACTGAGACTGAGTCTCGTATCCCAGATTCCCTGCTGTCTTTCCCTAAATTCACCTGCAAGTAGTGCTCTATTAATTTTAAAAAGCTAGTGATAAAATTATATTGCTAAAAGTATTGTAGCTTTAAAAATGGAATCAGAGCTTGAGCTTGGTCTGGGGACCACACATGTTTCTTGGAGAAAATCCATTTTCAGCCCAATATGTTGTGTGTGCTCTACACTGTAGGGTTGCACTGAGGCGTAGAGGCAGTTGCAGGAAATGATTAAGCTAGTCCTGGAAGCAAACTCCCTAGGATTCAGATCCCCTCTCTTCCTTGTACTTGGTCACCTTAGATAAGTTGCTTCTCTCTCTCTTGGCCTTAGTTTTCTCAACTTGAGCATGGAAATAAGGTTTACTTCATAAGTTGTTGGGAGGATTAAATGAATTGGTAGAGTACGCTTGGAACAGTATCTGGCATGTAGTTTATACCCATTAAAGTAAGAACTATGATGATTACTTACAAATAATGCTTTACTAGCTCAATTCCTCTACCTTAGTAAATGATGTGAACTCTGTCTTCTAAGCGATAAACCCCCTCAAAATACACAGACCCTCTTACTCAACGGGAAGCCTAAAGCCATAACTATTTTACAGTGTTCTTTTTAAAGCATTTTTACGAGGAAGCTCTGTTACTAGTTTTCTGATTCTTTGAGAGCAAGGTTCATATCATATTCGTCTTGAAATGTCTCCACATCTCCTAACAGAGTATTGAAGTGAGGAATAAATTTGCTTAAATGATTTCTTCTTCAAGTTTATAGCCTTATGGATAGGAGGTATTATTAGTAGGGTACCTCAATTTTGAAAAAGGAGATAGGCAAATTAATGTCCCTACACAGACCCAGAAAGTATAAGATAAAAGCAAAGTATGAAAGATGCTTCTCAGAACTAATGTATAACACGAGTTCATATTAGAAGGAAAGTGGTGATTATAGAAATAGTAAACTTGAAATCCTTTTTAGGAAATAAAGCACATAATGGAATTTTGTGGGGGAAAAAAATCTCTTACCATGTTATAAGCACAGATCAGAAAAATAATGAAGCTTCTGTGTAGTCTCTTTGGCTCTCTTTCTTGGAATGTGTATGTCCTCCGTGTGCGTGTGTGTGTTCAACTGGGTTATGACTTTGTTATGTTGTAAGCAGAACAGTACTCTTGCCTGGAAAATCCCATGGACGGAGGAGCCTGGTAGGCTTCAGTCCATGGGGTCGAACAGAGTCGGACACGACTGAAGCGACTTAGCAGCAGTAGCAGCAAGCAGAACAGGAGGCAAGAGGCTCTCCTTTGCCTTGAGAGATATACTCAGATCTTTCAGGAAATTAGTGTTTTCAGTATGAAACATATATCCTTGCTTCAAAAATTAATTTAAAAAGTAAGTAAATGAGAACAATCAGAGAAAAGCAAACTGGGTGGGTGGAGGTAGCGGGGGGCGAGGGAGGGGAGATGGGAATGGACAGGTGCTTAGCTGATTAAAATGAAAAGTAAAACCACGGCCAGTGCTCCTGGATAAACGTCGATCTGCATTATTAAATGAAACAGGGGTAAAATATAGACTGTCAGAAGCGTTTTTCTTCCAAAGACATGGGGAGAATTGAAATGCACTTTCAAAGGAGAAGTCTTTCTCAGTGTTTCTTAAATCATTTTCTGTTTGAAGCTTGAATTACAGGGCTGCTTGCTACCTAATGCATTCAGTTTAGAATCACATCACAAAGGACAGGAGGAGATGCAGATGCTCAGAACAGCGGCCAGAGCATTGGTGTCGAGGTGTTTATTCATCGGGGAGTTCCTGCTGCATGATTCCCTTCTAGATCAACGTTTTGATTTTTGAGTGCTTTTGGCTCCTGATTTCGGACACCGTCTTCTCATAGAGTGATCGCTGTGATGCTGCAATTGCCAGAGCAGTCTAAGACCTTTAGGAAATAAGGTGATCTGAAATAAAGGAACTGGTTTTTCCCTCCACTTTCTCTGGATCTGGCAATACGGGTGGCTTGCAGCTTCCTAAGTGGTTCATGTTCTCATCAAAGAAACCTGTATTTAAGATATAGTCATGTGGCCAGATAAATACACATCTAACATGTAGATGTGTACACATGCTTATTCATACACATAGACACTCATGTATATTTGTGTATGTATATATACACACATGCACACACATAACTGTTGTAGTTACTCTTGCCGAAGAACTTGTTATTCAGCCCAGCCACCACACGCTTTCTGAACACGTGCTCAGCCTAATGGTACAGATGTGCCAGGGACTCAACTGCTGTCTCAAGCTGTTTGCAGTCTGGTGGTGGATGGTCATGGGGGCAGGCTGCGATGGCTGAGGAGGTACACAGAGGCCTGGGGGCAGAGGAGAAATGGGGTTCATCTCCCCTCTGGGAAGGCTCCACAAGGAGTAACCTTTGAGCTGATCTTTGACAAACAAACAGGAATTTAGTTAAGCAGATAAGCACTTTGAGGTCTATCAGGCAAAGTAAGTGAGCACCTTGGGGCTAAATTTATATAAAAATGAGTATGATTTCTTTTGTTTCTAAAAAGTTCAGCTGTCCTTTGAATGCACTGTCCCAAGGAAAGGGAGTCAGGGATCTAAGCCATAGTTGCGCACACTAAAGATTATATGTGCTATGTCATATATGTACATGTACATATATGTGTAATGTAGATGCATTTGAGTACATGTACTACAGATGTCTATAAAGTCTTTTTACACTCCCCCCAACCCCTCTTACCTTCTATCAGCTCAACGAGTTAGAGGGATAGGGTCATTATTTTCCAGATGAGGGAAGGGAGGCTCATAGAAGTTGTGCGTCTTGCACAGGATCTCGTGGCCCAGTTTCCCTCCCAGGACATTCTTGGGACCCGCCACCTTTCCCCAGGTGTGTGCTGCCCGCTGCCACCCCGAGGTGGGATGGCAGGTTCCCCCTCGGATCCCAGGCTTCCCCCGACATCAGTACCATTCAATGGTTTTCCTGGCTCCATCACTCTCGCTTCACGCTGGATCAACAGACTGTTTACCTGTCTCAAGAAGCCCATAAGATTTGAGCAGAAATGTTGACTTCCCTGTAGCTCTGCCAAAGCGGCTCCCTTCTCCCCCCGAGGAGTTTCACCAAATCTCTTCCTGCTGCTCCTTCATGTCCGTACTTGAACGTGTTTCTGCCAGACAGACAGCAGGCTTTGGCCGTTCCAGCTCTGGCTCTGCAGGGATGGGTAGGTTTCTTTCTTTCTAAAGTTGGACTTGTCCCTCTTTGGATGTGGACTTGTACCCACCTGGGTGAAACAATTGTGTTTCTCCTCATTTTTATAGGTGAGACAGGGTGAACATACGATTGCTTGAAACTAAGTCCAGAATCAGGAAGGACGAAGGAGAAAGACATCCTAACCCATTAGGTTTAGAAATGATATCACACAGCCCAAAACCCGACTCCCAGTAAAGACAGTCTTCACACATAGAATCCATACTATGTGACAAGTAATTTGTGTAATTTGTAAAGGCTAGGAGAGAAAGAAAGACGTGGTTCAAGAGAAGAAAATTGAAAGGTGCTAGGTGCAGTGTTTCTAGACTACCTGCCCTTGGGTTCTGAGATGCTCATGAGAAATTTTTAAAAATGAATGAAGAATGTTCTTTTCTCTCCTTTATATTTCTACAGTGTGATGTTTCTGACTGTGAAAAAAAATGCAGAAGTGCAATTACTCCTCTGCTTTAATTACTCAGCTAATTATCACAATAACCTTGTCACATCATCACAATTCCCCAAACAGAAAATGCCAGCTCCAAATTGCACCAATATTTGGTAATTTTACCTCGCTAACAGCTCAGTGTCAGTGAGCAGAGCATGAAGTTTTTTTCTCCATTACCTTGCGGTTGCACAGTGGCTGTCTTTCGCTCCAAAGCTGCTATTACATTCTGCCTAGCATCCTTCTGCTCCACCACTCTGTGACTCCAGTGTGGCTTTTTAACACCTCCTCATCGTTTCAGAAGCCATCTCCTGAGAAGTATGTAATTCTCCCCTGGCTGTTGGATGGTAATAGGAGCTGCGCGTGTCTGGAGAGGGGAGCGCACAGCCTGGGGTGAGAAAGTAGCTATTTATCAAGGTATCTTACAATCTCAGTTTATGTTGTTGTAAAACGTTACCATGCATGTTCTGCAAGATTATATCCGCTAGGAATTTGTCAGCCATTGTCAACATACCGTAAGGAATAAGGATGCAGTTTCTTCAAGTCAACGGAATTTTTATTCTGCATTTCTTTGCCCTCATTTTCAAAGAGACTGACTGTGAGGGATGCTTGCTTAATGGTGCCATCTGTTAGATTATGTATTGTGCAGAATGGGTGCTGGAAATATACTAGAATGCTCCCAGAGCCCCGGCAGGTAGAAGACAAGGCATCCTCATATATGGTCCTTGCCTTCGTGGAAATTCTCCTTCCATTATTACAGTGGATGACATTGTTGACAACAAGTAAAGCTGCAGAAAGGCTGCCTAGTATTCAGTGATAAAGTAGGAACGAGATCACGTAGAATCACACCAGAACCTTTCCAAACAGAATGGTAAATGTCCCCTGTTGCACAATGAATAGTAATGTAGCCCTGAGAATCATTAGTTCTTTATGACAGCCCCAGACATGAGTAAAAGTACCGTTGTTTCCATTGTGGTTCTTGTTTTCTCTGTATTAGCTGTTGCTTGTTTGGCTTTAGTGCCCCTGTGATTCCAGAGCTGAGCCTCACCTCCATGGGACCCTTCTGTCGCCATGTTTCTTTTCTGTCCTTGAGCTAGCTTACCAGTACAACCTGTCTGAATAAAAGCTGGAACTCACCTCCACTACAGTGAACATGACAGACACCGATGCTCAGCATTCGTTTCCTGAAAGGATTTGCATTTTCAGACTATAAGTAAAGCCTTGGACTGAATGCACGTCGTTTCTGAAATGGAAGGGTTAGAGCAGCTACTGAACAGCCATTGTCAACATACCGTAAGGAATAAGGATGCAGTTTCTTCAAGTCAAGAGTGTTCATGGGAAAGAAGGTATCATCTCCTTCTGAAAGTTCCGCCCAGCTGGCCAGCTTGTCGAGTCCCACTTACTCAGGTCTCCAAAGGGATATTTCTGAAATGCAAGCCAAAAGAAATTGGAATGTAACATAAACAAGGTAAATATTTTATGTGATTCCTGGACTTGCCACGGAGGATGTGTGGCAGTTGGCATCAAGAGGACCAAGGTTGAGTGCAATCTCTACTATTTTTTGTATGAAAGGCAGATTATTGGCTTTCTGGAAATCCAGTCTCCTCCTCTGCAAACTGACATTAGTAATACCAAGTCACGCCTTGTTTTGAGAGTCAGATGAGGTGACACAAGGATCTGAGAGAGAGTAAATGGGGATATAATGTCAGCTACTTGAGGCTAGTTCCCAGCTCCCATCCTTACACTACCTTTCTTCTAAATCAAGATGCAGGCTCTCTAATTTATTTCACAATTATCATAATGATTGTGATACTTATAGGCATCAATTATTTTCCTGTTCTTTAGGACATTCTTTGGGCAACAACAGGTCAATAACAGGAAAGAATGCCATCACATGATTGCGTCATGTTCTTCAAAATGAAATCTATTGAAGGTTGAACAGTATAAACAGCAAGGAACATAAGCGGTGAGAGTGACCCAGGGGAAATGGCCCAATGAAATTAAACAAAGGAAATTTTATACTGTGAGGAAAAATCAATGGATTGTAATAGAACCCGGCAAGAAGAGACGAAGCTCTTGAGTCCCAGAGACCCAGAGGTGATTGGGAAGGTGTGTGTGGACAGAACTCTGGCTTCTTGTTTTGCTTGATGAAGGCTGTTTCCACTGTGTTAAGTATAAAGATAAATAATAAGGACATGTATTTTTTAATTTGTTTTCTTTTTCTTAAGTGAGTTTCGATAGCTTGATGCATCTATAGGACATCAGGTCCTTAAGAGAAACACATGTCATTGTTTTTGAGAATTATGGTTTTTTGGACATTGTTGCCTTACTCAACGTATCTACCACAGAAGCTTCATGAAATATGAATTATCACAGTTACACCCAAGTAATATCACAACCGTTACTTCTGTCACCGGGGCTACACAATCAGGAAGTCATGAAGTTGGAATGGGACCAGCTCTATGTGACTGCAGGCTATATGCTCTTTAACAAATGCCAGATGGATTAAATGTCACCCTCCTCCCTGCCAGGGGCAATTCTTTTGTGACTGACATGGTTCAAATTTTCTGTTACCTCCAAACCCCAGTATTCTATGTGACCTTGAGAAAGAAAAACAACAGAGCAATTTGGATTTCTCTCTCAAAAATATGAACTATTATATACATTTATTCCTAGATGGAGGATGTGTCTGATATTTGTGTATAACTTCATAGATGATAGTTGACTCCAGATCTCAGTGAAGATACTAGAGTTGAAAGGAAGACAGTGTTGATGCAGGTAAAAGTCTCAACATGATAAGGTCCTTAAAAAAGGTATTTCTACATTTGACACTAGAATAGACAGCTGGAAGTCTGGCCATTGATTTCTTTCCTTCAGCTGCTGCGTAAGATGATGTTATCAAGGGCAGTATCAGGTAGGCAGGAGTTCAGTCTTCAGTGCAGTTTTCAATACGTACATGGTTGAAAACCAAAGTGGTACTTGGCAATCTGCACTTTTCTGCCTTTTTATGGAGACTATTATAACCAAATGACTTTCTTTTCATGTCTCATGAATTGATGTGATTGATGACTATGCATTGCTTGAGTTGAATGGATAGGTTTAGAAGCTTCAGTGATTTTTTTTTTTAAACCTTTGGTGAGGGTGAGTACTGATTTGGGAGTATTAAAAGGAACACTGGTTTCCCTCGTTTTCATACAAAATGATTATCTCAGAAGATGTAGGATAATCAGAAATTCAACAACGAAAACTATCACTAATGACCTTGTTTAGAAACATGCTTAGGTAATTAAGAGCCTAAATCATTACGTGTCCATTGGGCCAACCGTGATTAAACATTTGGTGAGGGTGAGTACTGATTTGGGAGTATTAAAAGGAACACTGGTTTCCCTCGTTTTCATACAAAATGATTATCTCAGAAGATGTAGGATAATCAGAAATTCAACAACGAAAACTATCACTAATGACCTTGTTTAGAAACATGCTTAGGTAATTAAGAGCCTAAATCATTACGTGTCCATTGGGCCAACCGTGACCGTTTGAGATGCACTTATGGAAGACCTGTGTGAAGACGTTTTGACTTTGGCACAAAGGGCTAGTTTTCTGAGTGTCCTTTTAGACTCACAGATAACAAAAAAGTAAGTATTTGTGAGTAACATTCTGCAATATGAACCATTTTCTGAGTCTTTTGTAGGCATGGTTAACACTATCACAGAAAAATATTACTGAACTATTGTGATGGAAACAAATGATATGTAATTTACTGTAACAGTTCTAGATCTGCAAATCAACTCCATCTATATGATGAGCATTATAATAGTGTTGATCTCAAAGGTTTTTGTAGTGATCAGGTATGAGATTCTATCAAAAAAATGATTTGCAAGTTGACGAGTATTATTCATGCATAAGTCCTAGTGGTGTTTGTTATTCTGATTCTATGGGATAGTTTGTACATTAAGACATACTTCATGTGGCTTATCTTGTCCTGTCTTATGATTGCTTAATAATACCCATTTACATTTATTTCCTTTTGTTTCATGAAATTGTTCTCCTCATATTTCCTGTATAGTCATGAATTAGTTCTCGATTGCATTCCTGGTCTTACCAGAAAGCAAACAATTTAATTTTATGATTCAATCAAGTCTTTGGGAATTTAAAATATCACTTCCTCTATATGAAAGAGAACACAAACTCCTGAATCATTGGGTTCCAACCAATTTATATGATATTGAAAGGGAAATTGCTGAAGTTTCTCTGATTGTTTCATAGTATGAAAGAGATAAGATATTTATCATATGATCACTGGTTTTCTCTTGTTTCTGTCTCACAATTTCTATGACAGCAGGAAAAGAGTCGTGGAGTTATGAACTATACCAGTCTTAGGAACAGAATTTATAAGATATTATATAGACCATCCAAGGTACAATGCCACAGAAATCCTGACGGCTTATTTTATACTAGATTTCCATTCCTGTCATTTCCATTTCTTTCAGGAATCTTAGGAAAAATGAATGAAATGCCCTATTTTTAAATACTGTTTTGTTTTTATTTTTATTGAGATGAAGATAACAAAATTCTTCCAGACCCAAATGACATGCAGTCCGCAGTGTCAGACAGTTGTTTTTACAAACGAGAAGTGATATTAATATTCCCAGGTTGTATGGAGTCATAAAAATAGCTTTTGTCATAATGTCACTTGTGTGCTTTTACTTTTCTCATAAGAAATCTGACATATCCATTTTCATTTAAAATGTGGATGTGAGACAAGGGAATCTGCAATTGTTTTAATGGGCTGGGTGTAAAAATAATGACCTTGATGGAGCTATTTGCAGTATAATGTAACATCTGGAACCCCAATAGTTTCTTAATCTGATAAATAGGAATGTCAGCATTTCTCCCATACATGCACAGTTAGTGACCAAATTTATTATTTTTTTTTAATTTTCAAATGATTTCAGGAGCCAAACTCACAAGAGTTATGTTAAGATGTATATGCTTGAGGGTCTTTGTGCTCAGGTTCTTAGTTTTAAAATACATGTTGTTAGCTTTAAAAAAAAATTACTATTTTGGGTTGTCATGCTTAAAAGACACTCGGAAATAGCATAAAAAGATCCTAGATTGAAAGAGCTGTTGCAAATCATGAGGGAAAATGTACTTGACGTGTGACACTGATGTATTCCTACTTATTGAATCCATGGGGCCTTGGGAAGGTTTAGAACCTGTAATGAAATTTATTATAATATGCCTAGCGACAGGCCATATCTTAAGGGAGAAAAGCCATTGCTTTGTTAGTCCTCCAGACAGAAACTTCAGTGCTTTCAGCAGAGAATGAGTAAGCAAAATGCACCATTTCTTGTAAGATTCTCCCATACCTCCAATCATTAGCAGAAGAAAGATGGGTCTCTGCTTTCTGTCAGATCTAGGCCATGCTGACAGATAAACCAGTAGAGGAAAACAACCAGTTTAGGGAAATTTGCTGTTATGCCAGCAACAGTCTTCTCATGAATTATCCTGATGATTCTTACAATGGAGATTGGAAGACAAAGTTGAATGTACCTGGACAGAGATCCACTTTCCTATTGGCAGTTGCCCAGGTCACTCTGGTTGAGGGCCCGAGCGAGAGCACACGAGTCAACAAACAGTGATCTCTAGATGGATTAGAGGAAAAAAAAAAAAAATCGAACGATTGTGGCCTTAAGCACCCTGATGAGCCACTCACTCCTGGGTCAGGGAAGATGATATTCACTGAATGAATACCGCACATTGTCACTACATTCAAGACTGAAGTTGGGGCAATTTTCCAAGAATGAAATTGCTTTGTAGAGGTATCTAGAAGATTGTTTTGATTTTTAAACCCATAAGATAGCACCTGGCAGTTTCTTCAGTCTAATCCTAAAGAAACCATCCTTACTACTACCGTGTGTGTGTGTGTGTGTGTGTGTAAGATGGAGATTTCTGCTGCTATTTTGGTGAAAGCATTTGGGAAAATGAAATATTTAGAATTGTTCCATAGCTGATTCAGATATGTATGGTAGACTCTTCAGGGTTTATATTCCTGGCTTCGTTGCAGGCAGAAAAAATGTCATCCGGTGGCTGAAAAATAGTTTCAGCGATGCATCCTATCAAATCTTTGGCATGACTAAAAAGGAACAGGCCCCTTTAGTATATCAGCTTCCCAGGAATGAAGCAAGCATAAATATATTGCAGTTTGGTCATTTGTGAATTAGTCAGGATGAAAAAACAGTCTGTTTCTGCCAGATGAAGGGTAATACAGTACAAAACTTTAAACAGTATTAATATTTGTGTTGGTCTAAAAAATAATGAAAATAGTTTCCACAGGTCACCAAAATTTCTCATGTTTCAATCAGTATCATTGAAAGTTGGAAGAAGGACACATCTCTTGGAATCTATTTAAGTGAAAACTGTGTTGATGCCCTGCTCAGGGGTAATCTTTTTCAGAGGAACTGGGGAAGGTGTGTGCTCGCACATGCATCAATCGGGAGCAAGATAGTAGATTTGAGCTTTGCAGAAGTGGCTGCAGCCAGCCCGGGTTAGCTGCCATGTTTGATATCGTCCCCTCAGAACCACTTGGGCATCTGGGCAATGTCTCGAACATCATGGTATTCCCGTCACTGGCATGGTGCCTGCACGAAATAGAATCGCCAAAGGTATTTGGTGCTTCTTTCCATGTACCTCTTAGACCAAAATGGAACTTTCTAGGAAGAGATACACTGTGTCTGTGTCATAGGTGTGTTTGCCTTGCTGCCGTATTATATGGATTGAGGGCGTGGATTCCAGAACCAGTCTCAGCTCACCATCTTAGCTTATACGTTGGCTCTGTCACTAATTAACCTAGGAGCTGGGCACAGCCCTTTCTCTCTCTGCCTCAGTACCTTTCTCTGTATCATACAGACAGGAACAGCACCTGCTCGCACGGTTGTTGGAGAATTGAAGGACGTACTAACTGTAAAGCGCTTGGGATGGAGTCTACCCCTGGCAGAGGACTTTTCAGTGGACTTTGTTTTCCTAAAGCAATCAAGGGAATGTGATCAAGGGCACTGATCAAGCAGCCAGTCAAGTCCTATGAGCAGCATGACCTGCCCTTCCAGCAGGCGGGCTGCAGAAGGCTTGCACAGCGCCTCTGTAAAGCAAGGGGTCTTCCTACTTATTTGGAGAGTCGTCAGCTCTGTTCTCCTCATGGCTGGTCTTTTGAAACTTTGCCCCTTTTCCTGTTTCATCAGGGGACAGATAAAGACAAAAAAGCGAGAGGGCAGCAAACACCATCTCTATTCACAGAACCTCGCTGACTTGGGGAAGGGGAGCACTGGGGCGGGGGGCGAG
>SJYX01019747.1:331540-411379 GCA_006410675.1 Oreotragus oreotragus | reverse complement strand
AGGGGGGGGGCGGGAGGGGGTGTGTCTTTGAGGCGGAGCACACGGTTTTTGTTCCAGGTCATCCCTAGGGTGATCACTCGGCTTCCTGTTGAGTCGCGTGGGCAATGGAAAGGGTTATCGTAAGGAAGACGAGCGCTGAGATTCAGATGTCTGCACCTCGGGACTGACATACACTACTGTATACCGCACGGGTAACTAACTGGGACCTACTGTCTCACGCAGGAAACGCGACTCAATATTCTGTGGCATTGTATTTGAGAAGAGACTCTGAGAAAGAATGAATCTGTATATACGTATAACCGAGTCACCTTACTGTAAACCCCAGACTAACACAGCGCTGGAAATCAACTGTGTGAAAGGGAGCGTGTGAGTCGCTCAGTTGTGTCTGCCTCTTTGAGACCCCATGGTCTGCAGCCCGCCAGGCTCCTGTGTGCATGGGATTCTCCAGGAAAGAGTACTGGAGTGGGTTGCCATTCCCTTCTCCAGGGGATCTTCCCGACCCAGAGATTGAACCCAGGTCTCCTGCATTGCAGGCAGATTCTTTACCATCTTTAGCCACACTGGCTCTAAAAAATCAACTATAATCTAATAGAATTTTAAAAAAAATGATTGAAAAACTTTAAGTACACGTGGGGGAGACCTTAGTACTGAGTAGTGGTCACTGCTAAGTATTATTTCCAACTGAATTTACTTTTCCTTCTTTTTATGATACAGATGGGGACTTTTTCTTAAAAACGTTCTCAATTATCAATTTACATTCCCACCAGCAATGCAAGAGGGTTTCCCTTTCTCCACATCTTCTCCATTGCTTGTAGATTTTTTGCGGATGACCATTCTGACTGGTGTGACGTGATACCTCCTTGTAGTTTTAATTTGCCTTTTTCTAGTAATGAGTGATGTTGAGCATCTTTTCATGTGTTAATTGGCCATCTGTAAAATAGGTAGCTAGTGGTAAGCGGCTGTGTAACACTGGGAGCTCAACTTGGTACTCTGGTGACAACCTAGACTGTGGAATGGGGGGGTTGGGAGGCTCAAGAGAGAGGGAGAGGCAGGGAAGTATACGTATATATGTATACTTATAGCTGATTCTCATTGTTGTACAGCAGAAACCAGCCAAACACGGTAAAGCAACTATCCCCCAATTAAAAGTAGAAAAAGAACAAGAAAAAAAAAAAAAGTATCCTCATGTTCAGGAAGCTTGGAGCAACTCTGGATCAAATGGCACACAGGATGATAATTGAGCCTCACACTTGGTTTCCCTGCCATTTCTTTGTCTTTGTTCCCACGAACTTCCTCAGGGATCCACTGTCCCGATCCTGCCATCCAACGCCTGCTCCCCACCAGTTAATGAAGATTCCCCATCGCAGGTCCACCTTGGCTACTTCCTCCTCTTCTCTTTACTTCTCCCCTCTTAGTTACTTGACTTTTGAAACCCATTTTCTTTGTCTGTAACATGGAGAAGCCTCGAATCACTTCTGAGGTTAATGGGCATAATCTGTGTGTCCAGCACGGTGCCAGCTCTATGTTAGCCACTTCTCTCTGCTTCTCCTTCTTTCCATCCCTTCCCGTCTCCTCTTGTTCTACTGTCTGATGGATTTGCAGTTCAATTTTTGATCTTAGAAATTCCAGTCATGACACCAGCTGTTGAGCAAACCCCATCATGTTAAGTCCTAACATTGTGATGTGAATTTCCTAGCAACCACAACCCTTCACTGAAAAGGGCTTGTATTCATGAGGCACCTTTGGGACACAGTGGCGAACTACCGAGGGCTCCGCAAGGGGAGAAGGAAGGCGCTTCAGCCACCAGAAGAGGTTATCGTTTTGCCTCTGGGCACAGTTCTTGAATTTCCTCTAGAAAGAAAAGAGGAACTGTGGCACCCAAGGCAGCTCTGCCCTTACCCCACTTCCTCGGCAGCTGAGCATCTTGTTAAGGAGACCCTTGTTAGTGCCTGTTTCCTTTTGTGAGCCTGGGGAGTTGAGAAGAGCACAACTGGGCTCCTCTGTTTCTTGAACTGGCCAAGAAATGGCACCAGGGGCAACAGGGAGCGCGGAACCCAGACCTCTGTGCCAGGACTGTGGGCTGGAGCAGGGCAAGGTTAGCAGGAAGAAGGGATCATTTCCTGCAGCAAGCACCACGCTGGATGTCCTGAGGTCAGCCCTTGGAGACAAATGCTGGAGACAAGGAACCAGGAGGAACCAGGACAATAGTGAGTGCTCTTTAGAGTTCTCATAAAATTCTGCAGATAGTCACAATCAGGAATGTGTTTTGAGAATTTCTGATGAGGTTTGTTTAGTCTACGAACCTTTTGGTTATAGCAGTTTGTTTTGGTCTTATCAGAGCTACTAAAAAATACATTTATCTTGCTGAACACCAATGAGACAATGGCAAGATACCAATCCTGAAATAAGGTTTTTTAAAGCATCTTTTTTTTTTTTTTTTCCTGTGTCTTTGGAAGAATTTTGCATTAGTGATAAAAATGATCACAAGTGCTGCCATTACCAAGATGTTTTCTTTGAAAAGTTTTGGTCAGTTCAGTCTGGGGATCATGCTAATGAAATGTGACAGAGAGTCTTAGTGGCATTGATGGGATGTTGGTATGTCCATTTAATCTACACTTTTTAAACAGACTTTCTCCAAACGGACATATCATCTTTCAATCTTAGGAAAAAATCAAGAAGAGAAAGTGACAAGCTTTCATGCTGTTTAAGACTGTGTATCACCTCCTTCCTCATTCTCCAGTTTCCGATATTACCAGTCATCACCCAGGAGAGTCAAGTTACCGTTTTTGTCCCAGATTATACCTTGGCTCTTTTAAAGATTTTCTCTCATTCCAAAGCCAAGTTTGTGTTGAATATTGAAGGTGAAAGCCCTTGGTTTTGTAGGTTTCAAATTCCAATTCCAGGTTGTAATCTATGTGAGGATATTCTGAATAGTTAAGTGGATACATACAAAAATTGAACGTGTAATAACTGAACTCTTTTCATTTTAGGCATTAGAATTCATAGCTGTACTTTCTTACCTCAGCCTGACCACAGTATTGGAAATAGCTAAATGAATTTGCATTTAGAGGTTTTGTGTGTGTGTGTTTAGCATCACATAGATGTGCGTTAATTTACCCACTTAATGAAAGAGCCAAGAGCAAAGCGCATGGTTTAAAGGAATTCTTTATGCTTGTGTTTTCCTTTAATTTTTTATCATTTCCTTGAAAACTGTCCCGGTATCTTAATATATACCATTATACTTATTACAGTGTGCAATGAATCAAGAGTTTAGATTTTAAAGTGTTTGTGGCTTCAAATGTTTGTAAGGACCATCTCTTAGGAAAATACCTGTTTATGGTTCTCAGTGGGACTGGGTTTGGGTGGTGTAAGGTGATTACAGTGTATCTTTGGCCCTGCTGACATCCTAAGGATTTGGATCTCAGGGCTTTTCTTCAGCTGATTTCGAGGCTGAAATTTAAAATGGATATACTCTTATTTTATCACAGAATGCTTTCTGCTAAGGTTTTTTTCCTCTGGAAGAGTACATGATTTTAAGAGCCAATGATATTAGCTTTAGGGTTGGCTATAACGTGTTTGGGCTTCCCAGGTCATGCTAGTGGTAAAGAACTAGCTGATTTCGAGGCTGAAATTTAAAATGGATATACTCTTATTTTATCACAGAATGCTTTCTGCTAAGGTTTTTTTCCTCTGGAAGAGTACATGATTTTAAGAGCCAATGATATTAGCTTTAGGGTTGGCTATAACGTGTTTGGGCTTCCCAGGTCGTGCTAGTGGTAAAGAACTGGCCTGCCAATGTCGGAGACATGGGTTTGACCCCTGGGTCTGGAAGACCCCCTGGAGGAGGGCATGACAGACCGCTCCATTATTCCTGCCTGGAGAAGCCCATGGACAGAGGAGCCTGGTGGGCTACAGTCCATGGGGTTGCAAAGAGTTGACCCAACTGAAGCACAAACATGTGATGCGTTTGTATTTGGACCTGCTGTAGCATTTTTATATTCTAGAATTTCTTTTAAAATGGAAACTATCACCCTCCTAAATATTAGTTTCAGAAACTTTAACAAACTATAAAGAACCCTATGGGGCAAAAAGGATATTGAAATACGATGGCCAAACAGTGCCTATTATGACATTTTAATTCAAAGCTTCACAGTTTGCAGTTTAAAAAGTATAACCCAATGGCTGGAGTGGTTGATCTGGGCCTGAGAAAGAAGAAATGGCTTATCTAATCTCTGGGCGCTTCTCTTTCCCTGAAATTTGTAGAATTTCCATCAAAGTGTAATTCCAAAAGAGAGAAGGGAGGGTTCTCAGTTGTGTCTGACTCTTTGTGACCCCGTGGCCTGCAGCCTGCCAGTCTCTTCTGTCCGTGGGATTTCCCAGGCAAGAATACCGGAGGTGTTGGCATGTCCTATCCCAGGGGAGCCTCCTGACCCAGAACAGATGCACCCTGGCTCCGCCTCCTGTGTCTCCTGCACTGGCAGGCAGACTCCTTATGACTAGCGCCACCTGGGAAGCCCACTCTTTATTCACCTGGTATCGAGTATTTCTGTAGCTATCTTGCCACTGCGCAGAAAAAGGAATTGTAACAAGGTACTTACTGGGGTGAAGCCATGGGGCAGAGCCATAGAAGGACCCTCTTCTGACTCAGAGCACTTGATGTTTGAAGAACACAGCATTTCTATTTTTTTTTCCACCTTCATTAGACATTTATGTTAATAACTTTAAAACAAAAATTTCCATTACTCTGTTCAGGCTTCTGGGTCACTCTTTTATTATTACGATGTGATATGTACATTGTTAAGTATACAGATCTTCCCTCTTTTAATTTAAAAATAAACACTTTTTAATACTGGAGTAAAGTTGATTAATAATATTGTGAGAGTTGGTAGCTCAGGTGCTCAGCAGAGTGATTCAACCATACATATACATTTCTCTCTTCTTTTAGATTCTTTGCCCATGAAGGCTGTTGCATAATACTGAGCAGAGTTCCCTGTGCTATGTGGGACATCCTTGTTGGTTAACCATTTTCAACATAGCATTGTGTACATAGCCGTCCTGAACACCTTCTTTGCATATCAAGTGTCTCTTGATCTGGCTTAGCAAAGCCCTTAGAAGCTCCTTTCCTAAGACAGCCAGTAAACTATGTGTTGAGAGGCCGTTGTTTTGCTTTCAGGGAAATGGAAATTGTGTGTGGGTGTGTGTTTGGAATGGGGAGGATACTAGTGCCAATTTGCTAAGATTTTATTTAATTTGCAATCAGTCTTATCTATGCCACCAAAATATTTCTGGATGGAGCCCCAAGAATGTAGAGTGGTAAGACAAACAATAAAACGTTGAACCTCACAGGCCTGCACAGCAACGGTCCAACTTTCGCGTCCTGCACTCAGTGCTGCTAACAGCATGGACAATGGACTGCATCTCGGTAAGGCATCACTTTCGGGTCAGATCAGTCGCTCAGTCGTGTCTGACTCTTTGCGACCCCATGGACGGCAGCACCCCAGGCCTCCCTGTCCATCACTAACTCCTGGAGTTTGCGCGAGCTCACATCCATCAAGTTGGTGATGCCATACAACCATCTCATCATCTGTCGTCCCCTTCTCCTCCTGCCCTCAATCTTTCCCAGCATCAGGGTCTTTTCCAGTCAGTTAGTTCTTCAAATCAGGTGGCCAAAGTATTGGAGCTTCAGCTTCAGCCTCAGTCCTTCCAGCGACTATGCAGGGCTGAACNGTTGGTGATGCCATACAACCATCTCATCATCTGTCGTCCCCTTCTCCTCCTGCCCTCAATCTTTCCCAGCATCAGGGTCTTTTCCAGTCAGTTAGTTCTTCAAATCAGGTGGCCAAAGTATTGGAGCTTCAGCTTCAGCCTCAGTCCTTCCAGCGACTATGCAGGGCTGAACTCCGTTAGGACGGACTGGTTGGGTTGCCCATCACTTAGCCCTGTGTTTTCTCGTTTCCTTGGCTTTCCCTGTGTCGTGCCTGTCTGTGTGCTCAGTGACTGCAGTCCCCACTGACTCTGTGCCACCCTCTGGACGGTAGCCCTCCGGGCTCTTCTATCCATGGGCTTCTCAGGGCAAGCCTGCTGGAGTGGGTTGCCATGCCCTCCCCTTCCTTGTGTCACAAACCTAGGATTTCCTCTTCTCTGCTTATCTAAATCCTACTCTTCTTTCAAGGCCAGTCTCAAGTAACGTGTCTTCCCTGAAGAATTCCCAGGCCGTCTTGACTCATAGCAGCTTTCTTTTCCTCTGAGGTCATCAGGGCCGTTATCAGTGACACCGCTTGCCTGGCGGCTCATCAAAGATTCAGCTACTGCCTTCTGTTGTGATTATCCAACCATCTTTTTTATTAACTTCTTCAGGAGATGTGTGTTATCTCCTCAACCGGGACACGGGCAGCAGGATGTTTTGTGTTAGTTACACCAGTTAATCAGATCCCAAGTTCATGGCAGGTATTGTCATTAAGCAAACATTGGTTCAGTGATTATAAGACAATGCAGACATGTAAGTAGGTTGAATGTAAGTATGTGCAGACAGTAAGTAGGTTTTGATGTTCTTTTCTTTCTCATTTGTCCTGTATGTAGCTAGACTGAGTCTGTGCCTAAATGCTGGCGAATACATGGTTATGGGCCGACCCATTTGGCCCACAGAGACTCACACCCTTGCCTCTTGTTCTTCTCATTTAATGAGAATGTGCCCTGCCCTGTGGTAGGTGCTTCACAAATGCTCGTGTATTTAATCCTCATAGGAGCTCATTGAATTAGCTGCTGCTTACATTTTCCAGATGCCTAGAAGGCAATGACACTCCACTCCAGTACTCTGGCCTGGAAAATCCCATGGACAGAGGAGCCTGGTAGGCTGTGGCCCATGGGGTCGCTAGGAGTCGGACACGACTGAGTGACTTCACTTTCACTTTTCACTTTCGTGCATTGGAGAAGGAAATGGGAACCCACTCCAATGTTCTTGCCTGGAGAATCCCAGGGACGGGGGAGCCTGATGAGCTGCTGTCTGTGGGGTCGCACAGAGTTGAACACGACTGAAGTGACTTAGCAGCAGCAGCAGCAGCATCAAGGGGGACAGAGAGTTTGAGTGACCTGCCCAAGGTCTCAGGGCCAGTCAGGACGGAACTCAGACTTAAATGCAAATCTGAAAAGCTCTCAAGACAGAGCTTTAATCCCTAAATTTCAGTCTACTGAATTTCTCCTGCACCCAGACTCACACTTCAGTTCTAGCTTTTCAGCTCTTGACCATCCTAATCACTGATGCACCTGAGTCATCCTTTTGGTCATTTGGGCCTCACAGTTAGCAACCCAGGATTGTCAAACATAGCTTCACTGGGAGGCAAGTTTTTATGTATTGTAAATAGAAGGATGGGAAGAGAGCTAGTGTAAATGACCAATATATCCCCAGAGAAGGTTACCCTGCTATCTCAGATGGTAAAGGATCTGCCTGCAATGTAGGAGACCCAAGTTCAATCCCAGGGTCAGGAAGATCCCTTCGAGAAGGGAGTGGTTACCCACTCTAATATACTTGCCTGGAGAATTCCATGGACAGAGAAGCCTAGTGGGCTACACTGCATGGGATCACAAAGAATCATACAGAACTGAGAGACTAATGCATGGATATTCACATGTATCTCAGAAGAAAAAATTCTGACGGTAAGAGAAGGAAACACTCCCTCCTCCGTCATTTCTTTCCCTTCATAGTTAACACACACACATACACACAAATGGCATATCCTTGGAAACAAAAAGTAAGTAGGAACTTTATTTTCAGCAAAGAACAATTTGATTTTTCTTTACTCACTGTTAATGTTGTGTTCGCATTTACTGATACAATGAAGACACGTCTGTTGAACTAGTTCCTCATTCATATGTGGATATCATTCTGTTATACTGCAACTGGACATATTACGCGGAGGCGATGGAGTTCACACATTAGCTCAGGGGAAAAGAATGTCTCAGCTCCTTCCGTTGGGTGTGCCAGCTCTTTCAGCTGTCTGAGGAAGACGATGTCAGGAGGAACTGTTTAGCAATGACAGCATGGGATGAATTCTGGCATCAGGTGTCAACGATGCTATTTTGGTGGCGCTTCTGGGTTGCTAATTTAGTGAGTGATTTTCCCTCAGTGTCCTCATGTGGCTAAGGAAGAAGTGGTTTGTGACAGTATTTTCTTTACCAGTATTTGTTTCACATTGTACCCTTTGGTATTCTCAAGTTCATACCATCTTAAGATTTAGGACATCTTAGCCCCCTCTAAAGCCATACTGGAGTGATTTGCGCCATCAGAGAAATCTGGCTTCTTGGGTCTTCCTCATTTATGTTTACTAGTCTGGGTTGAAACAATCATTCGCAACCCATAGGAGAATGCATCTGTAGGGCAAGGTCCCAGGAGTCTGCATTTTCAAAGAGCTCCCCAGGAAAGCCTGAAGCATGCCACTGATTAAGGATTTCTGGTTGTGCCATTAACCAGCTCGAAAATAGTTCATTCACAATTTGCTCACGACTTCTTGATTGATCTGTTATAGGGTTGTGTGCTCAGTTGCTCATTCATGTCTGACTCTTTGAAACCCCATGGACTGTAGCCTGCCAGGCTTCTCTGCCCAAAGGATTCTCCAGGCTAGAGTACCAGAGAAGGTTGACGTTTCCTCCTCCAGGGGATCTTCCTGACCCAGGGATCGAACCTGCATCTGTTCCATGGAAGGTGGATTCTTTAGCACTGAGCCATCTGGGAAGCCTTGTGTGTGTCAGCGGCTCAGCTGTGTCCGACTCTTCGTGACTCCATGGACTGTAGCCTGCCAGGCTCCTCTGCCCCTGGAATTCTCCGGGAAAGAATACTGGAGTGTGTTGGCATTTCTTTATTACAGGGTTAATAGATAAATAAAAATACAGGATGCCCAGTTGAATTTGAATTTCTGACAAGCAGTGAATATTTGTTTGCATGTCTAAGTGCCGTGCTCTACTCAAAATATCTTATTTTACCTGGCAGCTTTTCATGCCGTAGAAAGCCAGAAAAGTCTTGACTCTTCCACAGGTGTTAATACCAAGGGGTCAAAAAGGATCCCTATACAAAAATAGGTTTGTGGAGGCTTTGGCACAGCCTGCGAACTTGCATCTTAAACCTTAAGAGGAGCATTGTATTAGAAAGAAATCTGAAGGTGACTTTGTAAAATCTTGTGTTTGTTTTCTTCCCTTAATGCTGCCTTTTGCCAGTGCTGCACTCACTTTACTCCTGAAGTAAACTGAAGCATTTCTTTTCGAGTGCAAAGGAATCTAGCCACACAGCTCCTATTAAGCCATCTCTTCATGTGGAAATCTGTTCCAGTGTTTCTCATATGGATACAGCTACCGTCTCCTAAATTTCAGAACTTTATTTTGATGAGACTTGTGAGGAATCTGAGACCTCCCCACTGACCAATTTGTTGTCTATCCAAATAGTTATTCTTCCAAGTGGAATATTTTTCCACTGTTTGTAAATTGCATCTCTTTAGTCTCCTTTGGAAAAAAAAAATTTTACCCAAGACATCCTGGGTAAGGTAGGAAACAAAGGCCTTGGCCGTTGTTAAGAGCAGATCAGGTCATGGTCAACACCACCGGGATTCATTCCCACTGAAATTGATCTCTGGGTACCATCCATGCCTAGTATAGACTGACTCAGCAAAAACAAACAAACAAACCCTATCGTCACTAGGTGAGCAGATGTTTTCACTCTGGCTTTTATTTAATACGTTTTCAGGTACAGTTAATGGGCATACTTGTCTTATGAGTTGGGCAGTCCCAGCACAGTGCCTTTAACTGTTGCTGTGATTGCCGAGGCAGTAGTTCAGCTGTGTGGATTCAGCCTTCACCATCTGAAGGTTGTTTATCCCCAGCCTTTGCTCCTGGACTTTTATCATCTCTCTTAGATTTTGAAACCTGGACCCAGATCATCCTACACATTCCTTAGTCTAAAAGAGGCTCAAGGTAAATATTGAATGTGTATATCTGATACTACTGGGTAACTTTGAGTGGAGTGAATATGGGTGAAACAAGGGACTCTGTGACTTAGAACTCCGTTTCCCACTTTCTGGAGCTGAGGACAATTTGTTCTTAATGAAATATTTCTTGATACTCAGTAAATATCCACCAATACCTGTATTTCCTCCTCCTCCTCCAAAAAAAAAAAAAATTAGAATTGATTCACAGGCTCCGTGGGCTTTCTCAGTGGCTCAGCGGTAAAGAATCCGCCTGCAATGCAGAAGACACAAGAGATGTAGGCTCCCTCCCTGGCCTGGAGAAGGTAATGGCAGCCCACTCCAGTACTCTTGCCTGGGAAATCCCATGGACAGAGGCCTACAGTCCATGGGGTTGCAAGGAGTCAGACACGACTGAGTGAGCGAACAGTGCCAGCAGCAAGGTGCTTTGCAGCTCAAGAGCGATGTCCTCACACCTTCTCTCCTTGTTTGTATGTATATATGAGTGAGGTTGGAAGTGGGGAGACAGAAGTTCTCTTCCTTGAATGGGCTTATCGGGCCCCACAAGGGTAATGGTGCTGTGCTCAGCAGTGTCTTGACTCCTTTGCGACCCCATGGGCTGTAGCCCACCAGGCTCCTCTGTCCGTGGGTTTCTTTAGGCAAGCATACTGGAGTGGGTAGCCGTTTCTTCCTTGAGGGGATCTTCCTGACTCAGGGATCGAACCCACGTCTCTTGTGTGTCCTGCATTGACAGGTGGATTCTTTACCACTGAGCCACCTGGGCAGCTAAATGGAATAAGGAGAGATGAACAGGATGAATGCCTGCGGCTCTGAATCAAAGCTGTTCGGAGCTCGTATTGGAAAGCCTGGCCTAGACTGTGCTTCTTCCCACGGGGCGGAAGGCTAATAAGCAACCTGCAGCAGCAATTTCAAGCCTCTCCAAAGGCTGCGGAGAGCAGGCGGGTGCAGGCGGGAAGACAGACGCGGCCCCTTTGTTCCAGAGAGCCACCTTCCAGCCACGGTTCCGCTGCTAAGCGCCTTCACTTTTGAGTGTCAAATTGTTCATCTGTAAAGAAGGGATGATACCGCCTCCTTGGCTGTACTATCCAGAAGATTAAAGCGAGGAATATATGTTAAGTGCTTAGCACAGTGTCTGGGAGGGACATGGCTTTTAAGGAGTTCAGTAAACCTTCATTCTCTCTTGCTTATAAAACTGTTTGGGAAGGCATTTTCTAGAATTGGGAAGGAGGCTTATTGCACTAAGGCTTTAAGAGATTATCCACAGCCTTGTATATTCACACTCTGTACATCCTCTGATTGCTAATCTGCCATCGAGTTCACCAGTGACCAATCTGGAGGTGGAACAGTCTTTCTTGTCTTGCAGTCTGTGCTGGAACTGAAACTCTGGCTGTCAGAGGCAGTCTCAGAAACTTATGAGCAAACCCTCAGTTATTCGAATTGCTTTCAGGTTTGCTACTATGTTAATTATGCTTGGTGTTTTCATATTTTCCTTTTGGAACCACAGCTGTGTATTTTCATCCCCATGGTTATCTTCTGATACCTCATATTTGGTTGTTTTCCTCTATCTGGGCATAGAAGCAGGGATGTTATAATTTGTCTACAAGAATCTGCTGTCTCCAAACAGTAGAGAGAGTCCCTTACACTTATAAAGTGATAAAACATTATCATTGTTTTGTGTTCGGTGCTTACAAATTCAGAACTGTACACGTTATTAAAAGCTTTCAACACTTCCTTTTCCTTCTTTGAAAAATAATCAGCATTTTGCCTCTAGCATTCTTTCAAGGAAAGTCAAAGACTATGCTTTCCAACTTCTGAAAATCTAATTCCTAAAGCAACAGCAGTGCAAAGACGGCTTGTACCTTTTGTGAGTAGCCTAACAAGTCATTTGTCGATTTCGTTTTCAAACGCGTTTCAGACGCAGTTTGCCATATTAAAATGATTGCTTGCTTGGTGGTGGAAATATTCTATTGCATCAGAGAAAAGACACTACAGACACCCCTCGAAAGCCCTTCAGATATACCCCCAAGAGCAATGACACACTATGCTCAGAGGAGAGCAGAAATTCTGATAACTAATCCAAATCCTTGACATGAAATTCACACAGTGCCCACATGTTGTGTATTTCTGTTCAGAAAAGTGAAAAGCTGAATCTGTCCATGTGAGCTCCTGATCTTAAATACTGTTGTTCCTCTAAATATAGCTCAGGACATTTGTCAGTGAACTGTGAAGCTCTTGTTAAAAATAAAATGGAAATTCAAATCTCGAAATAAATAAGATGCGATTTGTTATGCCTTGCCTGCTTTTCGTTTGGGGTTGGCCCGTCTGAGGCCCTCGGAATGTCCATTATGAGTGACCCCATTTAAATAATTATTCAGAGACTATGAAGTGTTATAATTCTGATGTCTCCTTTTGCTGTTGGTGTAGAAAACGACAAAGGCGAATCGATTTTTTAAAATGTATTTTTATATTTTGTCAATATGTATAAAAACGGAGGAGAGGAAGTGAAATGATTCATTTTAAATGACGTATGAATCCATTTTCTCCTGCAGTGCTCTTAGAGAACTCCTGTCCGTATCGAGGGGAGGCGAGTGCATGACTGAAGAGGTGAATTCCAGTCACAGCCCACTGCTGCTGACTTTAAAAAGATATGCATGGAGTTTTATTAATTTCCTGCAGCCGCACTCCCTTTTGAGACTCTGCTTTCTGGCCAGTATACCATTTTTCAGTTTATTAGCCTCTGAGGACCATGCTCTGCCTTTAACATGCCTGTTCTACGTCCCCAACTGTCAGTAGGACTTGAGGGAGAGGGTCAAGGGCAGACTTGGGCCTTGATTCAGCAAGTGGCAGTCACAACCATGAGCGTCTGTCCCTCGAAGTTGACGAGGAAAGGGCCAATATTTTTAATGTTGCTTGCGGTGCTGCCTTTCTCATCGTAACACAATTCATTGTTTAAAATATACACGTGTATGTATATACATATCTATCGATCTATAGATATACAAATGTCTACATAGATGTACAGATATCGATAGATGGATAGATAGGTACCTGCTTTTTGTACCCTCCCACCAGTTTTACAGGTAACCATTTTGAAAGCTACCAAACATTCCACTGCAGCAGGTTTTGCGACTTGTGCCAGCACAAAAAAATCACAGGCACGCCGTGTTAACTAGGCAGTGTGAAAGCATATTGCAAACATTATTATCAGAGAAGAACATCTTTCTAAGTCCATAATCATTTTGAATAAATGGCAGCAGTAACGATGATAACCGATGGATGATAAACCAAGAATAGATGGCTAAGCGGCTGTCTCTGAAAAGTCACCTTGTAAATCAGAGGCCCAAGCAAAGGGAAGGATGCGCTGGCCTGACTTGCAGGCAGGGCCTCCAACCCCAATCACGGGACGAAGACAATGACACTCAGCAAAGTGAGGGGGGCTGGGGTCGAGGCATGCTACTGACTACCCTAAGAAACTTTTTATTTCACGTGTTTCGTTTATCTGGCTCAGTTCAGGAGCATTCTTGTAAAAAGCAGATTGCTTTAACTCACAGAAATGCTCAGAGTCACAGACAGCTTTATTGGTGGGTGAAATTCGGCTGCCTTGTGGTGGGGGGGATGAAATGAGTCTGGTGGACACCTTGATGGCCCCCCTGCTCCTGAAATCCAGCCTGGTGCTCAGAGACCCGGGATCCCCTTGCAAACTTGGCATCTGAGCAGCAGAAACACATCCCTCCCAGTTGGAACCTCATACCTTCTGATCTGCCCTGGCAGTCCTGATAGAAATCAGGTTTTGGAAACCCTTTGAATTCTTGTCTTTGAGCTGACCGACCTCTGCGGTGAATCTCCGCTCCTCGTCCACCCTTCCCGAGGGATGCGGTCCCCCTGCCAGCTGGCCCTCTGAACCTGGGGCTTCTGTTCCCCCTGGAGCTGCTTTTGAAGCCAGAGGGCGCCCTGCAGCGGCTGATGGCAGCCGGGAGGCGGGTAGAGGGGAGGATGGGGGCGGGGGTCAGCTGAGAGCCACTTCCCGACCCTGGGATCGAGCCCAAGTCTCTTGCATCTCCTGCATTCTCAGTTGAATTCTTTATCAGAGCCACCTGGGAAGTCCCATTCAATGCGGTGGCCATTGGAATGTCCTAAAATCGGTAGCTGCCAAAAGAGGAAGCTGGGTTCTTTGTGGGGCTTCTCTGGTGGCTCAGAGGTTAAAGCCTCTACCTCCAATGCGGGAGACTGTCCTTGAGCTTCTACCAGGCTGGTTTGGGTTGTCTCGATTTTGTCACTCAGATTTGCATCTTGTCTTTCTTTCTGTTTTTAGTTGTTTGGATTTCTCCCAAAGTATTTGCGGCTAAAATTCCTTTTGGACTCTGAGCTGCCTTTTTTTTACATAAGCTTTGGATTGGAATCAATAGAATGTCAAGACACCAGGCACATTCAGCCTAATAGCAGGTGGGTGTCTGCCGGACAGCGTGCCTGAATTGCCTGACAGTAGCAAATTTAGGCCAGAATTAATGAGTCAGTGAAGATGCTGTTTGTGTTGCAGGATTTTTGCAGTTTTCACAAGTAGTTGTGTTTTTTCCTTCTAATGGGACTGTGTTTGCTCAAGAAATTATGTGCTTATATATGTGTGTGTGTGTATGTGTTTATTACAACATTAAGCAGATTTATTCTTGGAAACCAGTAATCATACACACTCTCAAAATCTGACTCATAAACCTAGAGTTTAGTTTAACAGTTTGTCCTTTTAATGTTCAAGGAGAAGAAAACACTCAAATACTGAATGAATCACCAGTTTTTGTTTACCCTTATTAGGACACTTTTCTGTTGTATTTTGGGCTAATGTCAGAAAACCAAGGGTCAGTGGAAGAGAGGGGAGCTGGGGTGGTATGTGAAGGAATGAGGTCACATCCAAACGCTAGTTTGAATGTTGCTTCTTCTGTTTAGAGGCTGTTTAACATTGAGAAAAACTCCTTCGTTTCGGTTGTCATTTTCCTCTGGATCCTTCCTTGTATATTTGGGAGTTAAAAAATGGTTAAATGTGGAATGCAAGTAAGGAGCCAGGTGTCATCTTAGGCGTCCCTAAATGGTGACTTGCTAGCTCATAGGTAGAAGTGGGCGACCTTAGCAGCGGTTTCTGGTTTCTGCCACGTTTATCCTTCAGCTGGTTCTTTTGTTTTCCATGCTGTGTATCTGGCAACACACTTTCTCTTGTTTCTGCTTTTAATTTCGAATGTAAACCCACATCTGGGAATCCAGGCCTCCTTCTCATCGTTGACCACGAATGGCCTTTGAATTCAGGAGACCTCCCACAGCGGGGATGATGTTAAACATTCTGATCTAGATTTGGGCAGGGGATGAATAAAATGGAAATGAGGTTTATGCAGATCAGCTTCCCATTTGTTTGGAGATGGTCAGCAGGCTGCAGTTTGAATGTTGCTTCTTCTGTTTAGAGGCTGTTTAACATTGAGAAAAACTCCTTCGTTTCGGTTGTCATTTTCCTCTGGATCCTTCCTTGTCTATTTGGGAGTTAAAAAATGGTTAAATGTGGAATGCAAGTAAGGAGCCAGGTGTCATCTTAGGCGTCCCTAAATGGTGACTTGCTAGCTCATAGGTAGAAGTGGGCGACCTTAGCAGCGGTTTCTGGTTTCTGCCACGTTTATCCTTCAGCTGGTTCTTTTGTTTTCCATGCTGTGTATCTGGCAACACACTTTCTCTTGTTTCTGCTTTTAATTTCGAATGTAAACCCACATCTGGGAATCCAGGCCTCCTTCTCATCGTTGACCACGAATGGCCTTTGAATTCAGGAGACCTCCCACAGCGGGGATGATGTTAAACATTCTGATCTAGATTTGGGCAGGGGATGAATAAAATGGAAATGAGGTTTATGCAGATCAGCTTCCCATTTGTTTGGAGATGGTCAGCAGGCTGCAGCAGGCGCAGGCGGGGTGTTCCAGGATTCTAGAACCGCGCGGCAGTGCCCTGAAGGGCACGCTGGTGGGTTCGCTTGGCTCGCTACAGGATCCACTTACCCCAGAGAGGACCGGCCTCTGTGCTTGGTGGCCAAAGAAAGGAAAACAGTACTTTCACAGGCCCACTCAGTGCTAGGTCAACCGGTTCAGGAAACGCCACCCCTTCTCCTCTGCCCGGGGCGAAATGCTGGCTGCTCCCTCCCTTTGGCTTGAAGATCCAGTCATTGCTGGTGGGTGACAACTGAAGTCACAAATCCAGTCATGTTGGCACTGAAGCCTGACCCGAGGGTGAAGACCTCCATTGTCTGATGGGGCGAAAGGCTAACCATTCTCCCTCTGCAATGGTGACATTCCGTGTATTTTATAACATTTGTTTGACAGTATCCATTGTTTTTTAATTTGCAAAAATAGATTTTAAATAATAAAATTCTTTATTTTTATTCAGAAAAAATATGTGGGTTTTTTTATTGGGAGAGTGAGCTTGAGCTTAGAGGATAGGGTCTAAAAATCCCTTTGCCACATTTCATTTGAGTGAAAAAAGGCCTGATATTTGCGGTCTTTCTGCAGTGCTGTTTTTTCATATCGTCTTGTCCACAATTAGGATGTGTGATAAATATGATTCCGTTACTTTGTTTCAGTCCGGGCCATAGTCTTTGAACCGATGAAGACTCGGTTACAGATCACAGCTGCACCTGTGAACAGAGACAGTTGGTGTCAACTTAGGTACTTGCTATAGTGGACTTTTCTGCTCACAGAGTTTATCGTTTACACTGGTTGCTTTTTCTTGGAGGGAAGTAGGGAGCTGACCCCTTCTCTTCGTGGAAAGAGGACCAGCTGTTCGTGGAAAGAGGACCAGCTTTGGAGGAAAAACTCACCTTAAATATTTGTGTGATTCATTATTTTTCTGTGTCTAAGTTTTCATGTCTCTAAATTGTACAAAATAAATCTTTCCGCCATGTTTGGTGAAGCTTAAAGAAGAAGCTACGTATAGAAACCAGTAACTCCAACCGTGGAAGATATTTACTTAATCACCTACCATCCCATTTGTGAGGGATCTGCCTGTTTAAGGTGACTTGGGTCCTACTCAGATCTACAGGCTGGTGGTAAAGCAAAATAAAATAAAGATTTTATATTTTTATCCACAGCAAGATGAGCATTATTTTGATACATATGCCTTGTGACTATGTGATGTATGCGTCTGTGTGTAATGGATAATCATAGTTTCTTTTGGTTTAGGAACCTCTGTGAAAGTGACAACGAGCCTGAAACTGAACTCCAGACTTCTTAACCACTTTGACCTACTGCCTCAAACGAAAACTCAGAGAGATGTTCCTCAATCCCACTTATTGACTTTCCTTGTACTTTGTGTTTGTTTGAGGCAATAGATCAAAGTGATTAAGAAGTCTAGAAGGATTTCAATCTAGGTTGAAATGCTGGCATTCATTGGTAATGACCTTGGTTAGTTCCCTAACCTCTGTGGGTTCAATTTCTTCATTTGTACAATGAAAGCAACTAGAGAATTAGGTTCATAATGCTACTATATGGATTAAATGAAGATGATTAGGTAAGATGTCAATCAGTCGTGTCCAACTCTTTGTGACCCCATGAACCGTAGCCTGCCAGGTTCTTCTGTCCATGGGAATTCTCCAGGACATGGAGTGGGTTGACATGCCCTCCTTCGGGGGATCTTCCCAACCCAGGGATCAAACCCAGGTCTCCTGCATTGCAGGTGGATTTCTTCATTATCTGAGCCATCAGAGAAGCCCCACAATACTGGAGTGGGTGGCCTATCCCTTCCCGAGGGGAGCTTCCCGAGCCAGGAATCAAACCAGGGCCTCCTGCATTGCAAGTGGATTCCTTACCAGCTGAGCTACCCGGAAGGTGTCTAGTATGTAGTTAAGCACTAAGTAGATAAATCCTAGCTATTGTTGCTGTTACAATCATTATTATGATATATGTAATGGGGATAAGAGTTAGTCTTATCTTATGTACTCATTGTAGGGATTACATATAATCATTATACATTAATTTGTCTTGCAAAGAAAGTGCTGAGTAAAGTCTAGCTGCTTTTTATTATTAGAATGAAAGCACATAATTTTGAGAGCTGTTACTGGCAACCATGAAAAAAGGGCACCCTTCCTCAGGATTCTGTCTCTTAGATCAATCTTATTGTCTTGTTCTATATTCCATTATATTCTGCACGAGTTTTCAGAGTAAGAGTTGCACATTGTCTCACTGCACGTCTTTGGAGGTTAAGCTAAGCTTCCTCCATATTCCTCTCCTAGCCCTTTTCTGAAATAGAAAATAAGCCAATCAAAAAAAAAATAGACCTAGACAAAGCTCCCATGTGAGGAATGAAATTGTCCTTGTGAAGGTAAGTTAGGGCTCTAAAAACTGTGTGCAGAAAGTCATTGAAAGATACTCTCTATAAGATTCTGAAAATTATTGAGAGGGATCAACTCTGAAAGTTAGAATGTCCCAGTCCTTCTGGTAGTAAATACTTTGGGGGCATTTATTTGTTTTTAATTTTGATTCATTTAATTTTTTATGCTAAGTCATACTACTGAAAGAAGTAGAAAGGTGAAAGTGTTAGTTGCTCAGTAGTGTCTGAGTCTTTGTGATGCCATGGACTGTAGCCTGCCAGCCTTCTCTGTCCAGGGGATTCTCCAGGCAAGAATATAGGAGTGGGTTGCCATTCCCTTCTCCAGGAGATCTTCCTGACCCAGGGATCAAATCCGAGTCTCCTGTGTCTCCTGCTTTGGCAGGTGGATTATTTACCACTGAGCCACTGGGGAAGTCCTCAAATCCAAGGACCATTTTTGGTTAGCACCAAAGTAATGCCACACAAGAAGTTGAATTCCAGTTGGAGGTGCTGAGGATTGAACCTGGGGCCTTGTGCATGTGAAGCCTGAAATCTATGCTGCTGGTAAACTGGAGTGGGCAGAGTTCGCCAGTGGTAACAGTCAAGGAGCTAATCCCTGGAGCAACTGAAGGCACTGTGTCCCATGAACAGGATTAGATATGGGCTAAAGCAATGAATTCTGGGAGCAGAACATTCCTATTTTGGCAACAGTGGCTTAAAGCCCTGGGTACGGAATCAGACAGTAAATGCCATAAGGAGAGCCTCTCCGCACATCCCAGGGCTCCTAAGAATACAGTCTAGATCAGCGCTCCTGGTTTACTTAAAGAATACTTCCCTCAAGGCATCGTACAAGGGACAAAATACAACTTACTTTATATAACACAGGCACTGCCTGTTGATTGTACTGTGCTGTGAGTCCTGAAAATCAGTGAAAAGGAGGAGAGAAAGGCACCTTTCTTAAGCTAATCAGAATCTGACAATGGGTATTTGGAGGTTTTAAGAATGGGAGGTTTTTGTTATTGATGGGCTCCTGTGGTGCCCAGGACTGTCCTCTTCCCTGTAGTAGGATTAATTTATTTATACCTCAGGGTATCTGGGCTTCCCTGTCTGTTACCTGTGAATTTTCGGTCTGAGGAAGCCTCCAAAATTACATTGCTCTCTTGTCCGAACCCCTAGTTTACGCATTGATGAACTGGGGCTTCTTTGCTACTTGCCTCACAAAATGCAAGAGTTGATTAATATTTGTACAGGACTGGGAAATGCATTATAGGAATGGGGTGAGCATGTACCAGGCCTTCCAGTATTGACTTGGGCATTGCACTCCTTTCTTCTTTAAATAATTAGCAGGAGAAATTACACGGGGGGCGGGGGAGGGGGAGCTGAAAGGTATACATGAAAAAAAAAATGTGGTGGTCAATTAGAATCATAAAAGGTATTTTTTGTGAGGTCTTGATTCTGCGTTTCTGTCGAGCAATAGACTTTCCATGCCGAGATCGGGTAGCCAGGTGCCGGAGGGCTTGGAGTTTCATCCTAAGTCATCTCTGCAGCTCTTTCCCCTTCAGGTCTTTCGGGTCAGGACGGTGTGCACCCCAGAGCCGCAGAGGACAGGCATCCTTCTCTGGAATCCATGCAGGCCTGCCCAACTTCAGCAGAGACCCACTTGCTGTGCGGGACCTAGCCTCCCCCTCAGATGCCGGCTGGCAGAAGGTTCTAGATGGCGCTGAAAGATGCTTTCCGAAGCCTCACGGAGTCAGTGTCCATGCCTGCAGTCGCTCATCTGCGTGGATGCTGGTGGGTGCAGACACCTCTGGCCCTGCCTTAGTCAGGCCTTCTGCATGGGAGCAATATAAGGCTTTTTACTCGTGGTGACTCTTCACTGCAAATGGGGCCACATCCCCAAAGCCAGGAACAGGGTGGGCACGAAGGGGCAGTGTGGTAGGGGCAATGGCGAAAGCTATCAGGGCTGAGGAGAGGCACAATGCAGACGAGGGCCTCTGTGGCATCCTGAAAGGGTAAGTAACAGAGCTGGGGAGTGTGACTGGCTGCTGACAGTCGATGTGACCTTGACCTCTGGTTTCCATATTTGTAAAATGGTCCAAATAGCGACCTACCAGATGGAGGTGAGATTGAGGGAGATAATGCTTGTCAAGTTATCTGTCATCAGCATTCAATAAGGTCTCCAGCCAGTGCCCAGGCGTTTCCAAGCCACCCCTCCTCAGGTTTGACTTGAGATTTGTCCTCTGCATTCAGAGAGCAAGACATCACTCACGTTTTGTTTCTCTTACTGTTTTTTTTTCCCACCTGCTTCACGCCAGATGATTTTGTTTTCAAGGCAGTCTCTGTATTATCAGTCTGCTAACGTTGCCTCCCTTACTCAAACGGGGCTCAGTCTTGTTCAGTTGTAATGAGAATTCCACAACTATCCTCCTTTGAAAAAATGTGAACCTCTTTACGTCTAATTGAAGAGGTGAGGTGAGCTTATTTGTAGATAGTTTGGAAAATCCAAAGNGGGCAGTCTCTGTATTATCAGTCTGCTAACGTTGCCTCCCTTACTCAAACGGGGCTCAGTCTTGTTCAGTTGTAATGAGAATTCCACAACTATCCTCCTTTGAAAAAATGTGAACCTCTTTACGTCTAATTGAAGAGGTGAGGTGAGCTTATTTGCAGATAGTTTGGAAAATCCAAAGTTAAAAGAGTGAAACCACCAGCAATTATAATCTCAGTACACAGAATCATTGCGTGTGTGTATGTGTTATAGGTATGAGAGTGTATATGTGGTGGGTATTTTATTCAGTGTTCTGGATTCTGCAATGTGAAGTTTGTTGAGACTGAGGATGTGTGGATTTTATTCATTTTAGAGTGAGAATACAAAGGCATATACATTTTCCTTTCTTGATGTTCTTTAGGTGTACCAGTGCTTCAGCTTGCTGATAGTGATAATGATTGCAAATATTTTTATGTTATCTATCTTGCTGGCATTAGTTCTACATGCCACACACACATACCAATATATTCCCACACATATATGTTACGTGTTATATAAATATAGCATATACACATATATGATTTATTTAATTCTTTTTACAGAGGAGGAAAATGAGGCACAGAGAGGTTAGTAACTTGCCCACATACCACACAGCTTCTAATAGCAGAGCCCAGCTTCAGCCCCAGGTGCTGTGGAGCATGAGCTTTTTATCTTTTCTGCTCACTGCACTGATAATACTGGTGTAAGAAATAGTGATCAAGGAGCAGGAAGTTTCAGTTATGCAAGATGAGTAAGTTTTAGGGATCTGTTTACAGCGTTGTGTCTATATTAACAATTGCTGCATTTCGCACTTTATTTGCTGAGGGTCATCTTGCTAAGTGCTCTTACCACAATAACGTAAAATAAATGAAATGAAATGAAATGAAATAATGTCCCAAAGCAGCATTTTACTGTCATGGTAAAACTCATCTTTATGTGTCAATCTTTCCACAGTTTAGGAATTGGAAATATGATGTTCATTATATATACCTACTATCCATATGTGTGAGTGTCAAAGTAAAAGGAGGTTTCTGTTTAATTTAAAAAGAAAGCATTTGAAGCTAGAGCACCAGTAGGCAAATTCTCTCGGGCATGGTAGACATGGCATCAGTAATGATGCCAACATTTAGTAATGATGCCAACATTTATATAATCGGGCCATGGTATTTCTCAAAATCAAAAAAAATGTTCAAATCCAAGAGATCAACACAGAAAGGCAAGCTGGTTCTTATGGAATTTAGATGAGTCAAAAGACATTCCCAGGTAGCATATGAGTGTTAAAGATAGTACAGGTTTTCATTTTTGAGTTGACTTTCCTTTATAGATTCGTACTCTCTAGTTTGGCTATAGGCAGATCTACACTGTTATATAAGCAATAGCTTATTTGATATTTGACCTTTGCTTATGTGTTCAAAAAGGTGATGCAGTTCCCAACTGGAGGTTTTAAGAGATAATTCAAGTGAAGTCCTTCATTCTGTCATTGGATGCTTAGAGAACTGGAAGTATTTGTAACCATCAAAGGAGGAGGCTCACTTTTACTTTGCTTTCAAAATGATATTAAGAGAAAAGCATGTTTACACTCGTCCAGCATTGCAGGACATGGGCACAAGTAGCCCAGCCTGGAAGCTGCTTTGTCATCTGGCTTGTATCTGGCTAAGGAATGAAAAGTGCCAGACCTTCTCTTGGTCTCCAATCGTCGCTGGCGGCAGACGCCAGGGTGCCAGCAGTGCCCAAGGATTCCCCGGGAAGAACGGCGTCTGCTGTCCGAGATTTTCCAGACTTGTTTTGTTTGCCCACTTGACATATAATCTTGTGGTTTCTGGCCCCTTTCACCACCCAAAGCAGAAAAACATATTCGATTCTTAGGTCTAGCTCAGCTTCTAACTGTTTCAACAAATTAAAGGACTTGACTGTGGAACTTTTTTTTTTTTTTTAAGTGAACACTTTGCTGTTACTCAAACCCTACCATGGGTTCCTCAGACAAATGCAAACTGTCTCTTTAGATGTGGTCACAGTTGACGGTTCAAAAGAATGAAATCAAAACCCTGAAGACTTGAACTAAAATAAATCATTCTTGGAATAAAAGCTTGGATTTCAAAGATGATATTAAAATGATAATAATTTTACACATCCCCGTTTAGCATAAATTTCTCCCAATGAAACACTCCCCACAAAACTGTAAAGCTGTGTTGTCTGAATCATCTTTTGAGGGCACTCTCTAGAACTCTCACAGGGTAAATGATGAAGAATGTTCTGGGGGATTGATTCCATTATAGTTTTTCTTATTGGTGGGGATGGGATTAAATTAAAATAGTCTAGACTGAACAAAATGAGACTGTTTGATTCTGAATTTTATTTTTAAAATTTTATTTTTTAATACTATCATTAAGCTTAAGCTGTTGCATTATTCTGGTGCCCACATATTTTCCTTTCTTCACGTGCTGTTACGTGAAGTGACATGGGCTTTATTATTAACAAAAAATAATTAGAAAATACTTCCAGTTCTCTGCTGCTGCTACTGCTAACTCACTTCAGTCGTGCCCGACTCTGTGCGACCCCATAGACGGCAGCCCACCAGGCTCCCCAGTCCCTGCGATTCTCCAGGCAAGAACACTGGAGTGGGTTGCCATTTCCTTCTCCAATGGATGAAAGAAAAAAATGAAAGTGAAGTCGCTCAGTCGTGTCCGACTCTTAGCGACCCCATGGACTGCAACCTACCAGGCTCCTACGTCCATGGGATTTTCCAGGCAAGAACAGTGGAGTGGGCTGCCATTTCCTTCTCCGATGCATGAAAGTAAAATTGAAAGTGAAGTCGTTCAGTCATGTCCGACTCTTAGCAACCCCATGGACTGCAGCCCACCAGGCTCCTCCATCCATGGGATTTGTCCAGGCAAGCGTACTGGAGTGGGATGCCATTGCCTTCTCCGTCCAGTTCTCTAAACATTCCAATAACAGAATGAAGGACTTCACTTAAATTATCTCTTGCAGTAGCTCACTCATCCATCAAGGTAGGGACTGCTGTATTATTAATAGTATTATACAGATAAAGAGACTTGCATTTCCCGAAGTTCAATAACTTATTCAGTGTCGTGTCACTGGTTCAGGGTTTCTCCACTGCAGCACTATCCACAGTTTGAGCTGAAATTAGCTCTCTGTTGTGGGAAGCTGTACTCTGCCTTCTTGGAGACTGAGCAACATCCATGGTCTCATCCACCGTCTCTTCCCACTAAATGCCAGTTGCAGCCCTAACCATGACTGGTAAAAAGTCTCCAGTATTGCCAAACGTCCTCTGGGAAGAGGGAAAGAGTTGCCATACTGAGAATCACTGTACTAGTTACGTGGCAGAGCTTGGGGATGTTTTAGACAGATTTCCTTCCTCTTAACTCCTCTTGACCCTCCCTGATAGCTCAGTTGGTCAGGAATCCGCCTGCAATGCAGGAGACCCCGGTTCGATTCCTGGGTCAGGAAGATCCCCTGGAGAAGGGATAGGCTGCGCACTCCAGTATTCTTGGGCTTCCCTTGTGGCTCAGCTGGTAAAGAATCCGCCTGCAATGTGGGAGACGTGGGTTTGATCCCTGGGTTGAGAAGATCCCCTGGAGAAGGGAAAGGCTACCCACTCCAGTATTCTGGCCTGGAGAATTCCACGGGGTCTCAAAGAGTTGGACACACTGACTGACTTTCACTTTTACTGTTGCCACTCCCTGTTCATACAGGACGTAGCAACAGTGATCAGCTTCTCTTCTCTCTTTTCTCTCCTTTCTTTCTTCTGAACATAGAGATTTAGCCCTTGGCAAGTGATGGTTAGCGTCTGCTTGTTCATCCTGAGGATGGACTGAGTGCATTGACAAACGCCTTCCTGTTCTCACTGTGGGGTGGTCAGTGTAAAACGGTGGCGGGTCTGTGCCTTGTGCCGGCAACATCACGCGCAGAGCCGAACACATAAAGAGCCATACAGTAAATGTTTAAGTGTTCATCTCTCTCGCTTGCTGAACGTGCTTGCTGAGTCAGACTTCTATCACTGGTTCCTCTGAATCACCAAGTGGCCTTCAGCAAGTCACTGAATCATTTGTGCTTCCTTTTTTTTTTTTTTCTTTTTGAGAAAATGAGAAGCATCCTTCCATCACAATGCCTTTAACTTTCACTTTGGAGAATGGTGTGTTTACTCCTAAACCTTTTGGAAGGAATTCTAAGACATCTGATTCATTGAAAAGTAAATACAATTTTTTGAAAGGAAAAGTATATTCATTCACTGAGATAACTGACTTTCAAGATGAAATACTCCCATTGGTCAGCCATCAGTACATAAAATAAGAAGAAAGCCAAGAGGTAGCCACACACACCTTTCCCAAGTCATCACTGGTTTCGGTTTTCTCAGGGGTAGAGACTTCCTCAGGCTTTCTCGTAGCTGAGGATTTGGGTATAAATACAAAACCATTTTGGAGAAAGGTAGTAAAAGCACACATCGGTGGTGCCTTGATGTCCGTGTCTCCGTGCATTTCACAGGAGCGGAGGGCGTGTCTTGCCCTCTTTCAGTGTTGGTGCATTTGAAGTGCATACAGTCCTGTATAAATTTATTCTCGAGGTTAGAAAGCCTGCAGTGAGAAAGTGCTTGGGGGCGTCCCTGGTGGCTCAGTGGTAAAGAATCCGCCTGCCAATGCAGGAGACTAGGGTTCGATCCCTGATCCAGGAAGACCCTATGTCCTGCAGAGCAGCTAAGCCCAGGCACCGCCAGCACTGAAGCCCGAGCGTCCTAAAGCCCCAGCTCTGCAACAACAGAAGCTTCCGCAAGGAGAAGCCCACACCCCGCAGGTGGAGAGAGGCCCCTGCTCTCCACGACGGGAGAAAAGCACAAAAAGCAAGGAAGACCAGCGCGGAGGAAAATAAATAAATCAATAAAACTATAAAAAGAAAAATGCCTGCACCCTGAGGGTCTGAAGATACACAGGCAGAAGACAGACCAGACCCCCGCCTCTGGCTTGAGGAATGTAATGGGGCGGGTTCCCATAGCTCCTAAAAGGTAACCTAGGTGAACGCTTAGGTGATGAGAAATCCTATCACCGCAGGCTTCCAAAATAACCATCAAATTGTTTTTGCCAGTGAGTACATAAAATAGTTAGGTGAGAGTAAAGTAAATCTTTATAGATTAGCAGGCAACTCAATGTAATTCTTTTTTATTGCTTTTGATTTATTGTGTGACAAGTATACATGGGTATCTAATTTATAAATGAGGTGGAGTTTTGTTTGCTGAATATATCACATTTTTATTGCTAATAAATATTTCATGAGCTAAACCCTGACTCTTGTGGATGTGGAAAGTAAAGGGGCATTATACTTACATAGAATGCTATATAAAGTTAATATGCATTTATCTTAGCTTTTCAAACACAGTAACAGTCAAGAAGTGAGTCAGTCCAGTAAACTGAAACAGCAAAGTAAATTGCAAATTGACTTTAAGTGTCAAATTAAATATTTCTCTACCTCTGCGTAGTAGCTGATTTCACCTTGTCTGAGACGTTTAGTTGTTAAGTTGTATCCCAGTCTTTTGCCACTCCACAGATTGCAGCCTGCCGGGCTCCTCTGTCCATGGGATTTCCCAGGCAAGAACACTGGAGTGGGCTGCCATGCCCTTCTCCAGGGCACCTTCCCGCCCCAGGGATCACGGCTGGGTCTCCCGCTTGGCAGACAGATTCTTTAATGCTGAACTCTGTCTGAGATGGATCATTAAAAACAGATGTGACACAAAGAAAACAAAAGTATTTTATAAGACTCTTTTTAATAGCAACAACAAAGTGGTAGGATGAAGATGACTTTCTGGTTTCTTAGTGTTAATTGATATATTCTGTCCTCTGATGGAGGACAAAATAGAGAAGGAAGGAGAGAGCTCTAGAGAAAGACTGAGGTGGCTCCTTTCTTCTGCGCTCCTCGTCCTGGTAGCTGAGTCCCTGGTTTCCCGCCAAATTGTATAGGACATTGGGCTGCCAACTGTAGGACACGTAGGAGACGGAGACCGCCTCCTTCCCTTGCTTCTTCATCAGATAAGAAGGTGCATCCTTTAACCTTCAGGATAAAAGTGCATCAGCTCTGAAAGTAAGTGGAATCTGGTGTGCACAATGGAGGACTGGTATCACTTGCTCAGTCAGAAGCTGCAACCACATTAATTCCGCACCTGTTCTTCAGGTTGCCCTTGCTGAGTGCTGTGGGGGCTCCAGACACACAGAACATGCTCCAATGGCCGTCTACAAGCACAGGGCTCTCTTTGTAGTCATTCCATACTGTTTGCAAATTACATAAATATTTCTCATAATATTTTCAAATCAGTGGGCGGAAAACACACAAAATTCATCTCCATCTACCCTACACTAAATCTCAGTACACATCTGGATAAGGGTAACTTTTTCTTTTCCTCTTATGTTTAAGAACTTTAGAAGTGATGCCTCTTCAGAAGAAAGTAGAAAAGGGGTACTTGACTTGATGTATGTATACTAACTCTAGATTAACACTTAATTAATGAGTTATTAGACTTTTCCTTTTTTTAATAGGCGTATAATTGCTTTCCGATGTTCTGTGCACCACGAAGTGAATTAGCTATATGTGTATATATATCCCCTCCCTCTTAGGTCTCCTTCCCACCCCCACCTGCTTCCTACCCATCTAGGTCATCACAGAGCACGAAGCTGGGCTCCTTCTGCTCTACAGCAGGCTCCCAGGACCTAATTATTTTAAACATTTCTAAATTTTTCTGTGATGTCTGTGTGGCCCCATTCTGTGCTGCATATTCCACGAAACTCAAAGCTGATTCTTCCTATGCTGTTCAAGCTCTATTTTTCTGTAGCTCATCTCTGGACTGCGTGGCCAATAGGTTAATTTAAGGCTTGTTGTGCCTTTCATATAATGTCTTTTTAAGTACAGTTGAAACCCTGTTGATTTGATAAGGTTAAACGTGTTCAGTCAAAATCACTAGGTGCCAGTAGGATTTTAAATATGTCATGTATTTTCTGGGGATTGGAACTGAGGGGCATTGTTGGATCTTTATCTGAAAACCAATTAATAACGTTTTATGGATTGTGAACTCTTTACAGCACTGCCAGCCCTTAACTGTATCTTTTGGTTGCTTAGCTGTTGTTGAGCATTGTTGACAGGGCTCTTAGTCCAGTTCAGTTCAGTTACTCAGTCGTGTCCGACTCTCTGCAACCCCATGAATCGCAGCACGCCAGGCCTCCCTGTCCATCACCAGCTCCCGGCGTTCACTCAGACTCACGTCCATTGAGTCAGTGATGCCATCCAGCCATCTCATCCTCGGTCGTCCCCTTCTCCTCCTGCCCCCAGTCCCTCCCAGCATCAGAGTCTTTTCCAATGAGTCAACTGTTCGCATGAGGTGGCCAAAGTACTGGAGTTTCAGCTTTAGCATCATTCCTTCCAGAGAAATCCCAGGGCTGATCTCCTTCAGAACGGACTGGTTGGATCTCCTTGCAGTCCAAGGGACTCTCAAGAGTCTTCTCCAACACCACAGTTCAAAAGCATCAATTCTTCAGCACTCAGCCTTCACAGTCCAACTCTCACATCCATACATGACCACAGGAAAAACCATAGCCTTGACTGGACGGGCCTTAGTTGGCAAAATAATGTCTCTGCTTTTGAATATGCTATCTAGGTTGGTCATAACTTCTTTCAAGGAGTAAGCGTCTTTTAATTTCATGACTGCAATCACCATCTGCAGTGATTTTGGAGCCCCCCAAAACAAAGTCTGACGCTGTTTCCACTGTTTCCCCATCTATTTCCCATGAAGTGATGGGACCGGATGCCATGATCTTCGTTTTCTGAATGTTGAGCTTTAAGCCAACTTTTTCACTCTCCTCTTTCACTTTCATCAAGAGACATTTTAGTTCCCCTTCACTTTCTGCCTCTTAATTACCTGTGTTTTGTTTGTTTGTTTGTTTGTTTTTGCTTTGAAATTGTTTTATGCCTGGTTCTGAACATCAAAACATCTCAATATCCGATTTCTAGAAATAGTATTTTAAAAGTTTCTATCTATCTTATATACTATAGATAACATCCATCTGCTTCTTAAGAAGATGACAGTCACAAGTATCTGCTAGTAATTTATTTTTGAGTTCATCTAAAAACAGTATTTAATATTATGAAATTTTTAGTCTACTCCAATTGTGGCCTTCTGAATATTTTAATGAACCAATACTAGGTTTAAGCTCTTCAGGGCAGTTTCTCTAGAAAATTCAAATTACACTTGGTAGGCCTAGGTAATTCCACAGCCACATGAAAAATGAACTAGGTTCTACCTAGATATGACTGAGATGAGCCTCTTTCAATGGCTGAGAACGTGAAGCGTGGGCTGGAGGCAGGAGACACAGTGGGCTGGATGCCTTGTGTCACACATCAGCATGAAGAAAAGTTTATCTTGATTGGAGGGGGTTCTCCTACTACAAATAAACCCTTAAAATAGGACAAGGTTGATTTCTAACAGAATAAGAATAAGCCCACAGAGGTGATTTTAGAAAGGAAAAGACAAAGGGAACAAACCATCTGACTGAAGGAAACAGAAAAGGAATAAAAGGAGAAAAAAATTTCACCAACATGCCCCATGTATGGCAAGAAGCAGGGGCTTAACCCTTAGGCCAGGTGCAAATCTATACGAGGCAGTCGCACATTTGGCTGGGGATTGGAAATGTGGTTTGCGTGTTGGAGTGACTTTTCAAATGGGTGCAAGAGTTTTGCTCACGTTCCATTTGTGTTTCTAGCTTGTCCTCAGTAGAGAGAGAGATGGGGAAATGTGGATGCAATCACTACTCCGGGGAGGACCGAGAATTTATTGCCTCTAGAATGGAGTGTGTGTGAATATGTGACTTCAGAGTGTGGCTTTGTGTGTGTGTGTGTGAGAGAGAGAGAGACAGCAGAGCTTTCTTGAATCGCTTCCCCCAGGTGTCGGTGTGTCCAGCTCCTTCCCTCCTGCAAGCCTCAGCTCAAACACCTTATTTAAAATTGTACCCACTCAGCCCTTCACTACAAACCCAAGTCCCTCTCACCTTAGCAGGTGCTTGATAAGCAGTGAGACACGTTCTTCCTGAGCTCTGAAAGGACTTGGACCCTGAGAGGTCCCTGGCCGTCCAGTGCTTCAGACTCTGCTTCCACTGCAGGAGGTCATGGGTTTGACCCCTGGTTAGGGAACTAAGATCCGACACACTGTGAGACGTGGCCAAAAAAGTTAATTAATTAAAACTAATTTGCTTCTGGAAGAAATATGACACTGAATTTATACCAAAAAAAAAAAAAAAGTTGTCCTCATCTCGGTCATTTTCAGTCTGTAAACATACAGAAGGCTTTTATCTTCTGGCACATTGCATTCAAAGTCCTCCCATTCCGTTTGCACATAATCTTGCTAAGAACTCAACCGTTTTCTCCACAGCTTCATACACAGCCCTGGTCATTCCCTAATGGAAAGCCTATGATATGTCTCAGTGACCCTGGGATTTGGTACTCACATCATCCTAGGCTCAGAACTGATGTGTGTAATCTGTGTGAATTTGATCAAATTATTTCACTTTAATTAAGTTTAGATTAAAAAAAAAAAACCAGTAATGCGGTACCTGCATGGGTTTTCTGAGGATTAGCGATAAGACGTAAGGAAGTGCCCGACAAGGTGCTGGGCCTGGAGACAGTGTCTGTGGTTCCTCGACACATTTTGAATGTATATTCATGCTTATTTATTTCTGTATGTGGGTATACAGAGCTAGGAGAACTCATGGATTCCTTTCAAAGATAGGGAAGAAAGAACCTTTTGAAGTCCGAATGAAAAGAGCTTAGGAATTAATGTCCTGCTGCTATCCATGGTATAAGTGCCTACCATGTTCAAATAGCATCAATAGGATTAATATTCCAAATTTTCTTTGAAGTCTTAACGCAAAAGGCCTGGAAGTGAAACCCGTAGCCATTTCTAAGGGGGATAAGTTCTCACTATCAAGTAACAGGCCCCGTGGGACAACTCGTCCATATCTGTCTTGCTGTATTTTCCTGTCTTCACGTATCTATTCTCCTGGTGCCTTAGAACGGTTCAGTTGGCTGGCAAGAGGCAAGCATGTCCCTTGCTTGGTCTGTCGCTTGGAGTCAACTTCTGTGAGTCTCCTGGGAATTTTGTGGAGGGTTTTGAGATTTCTGCTGTTGGAACTGGTTTTTTTTTTTTTTTTTTCATTCATCTTTGTACAGGCTTGTGGCTGCCTCTGTCAGGAAATTACAGTCCATTTTTGACTGTTCAGGAAGGACCTTTAAAAATACTGACATCCAACAAACAAACAGCCTCTGCCTGCACGGGGCAGGGAGGCCACATCTCACCCAGGGGCCAGGAAACACACTCCTCTGTACGTTCGCCACGGTTTGTTTTCTCAGGTTATCTTCTCTTCCAGATCTGGAGGCTGACACAGAGTCTATCCTCTCAGATTTGGGCGGGGTCAGTTCAATAACCACCAGTCCTCATCGTCACAAGAGTCCTCCCAGGACTCAGACGTGACTGCAAATATTAAAGAAGTCCAACGCGCCCTTTTCATGTTGTTTTTTGTTTTCGTTTTTCTTCTTTTGAGAAGCTCCCTCACATTTGTTTGCTGTCTGTCATGTTTACGCCTTGTTGAGCCATGGACCAAACTAGAGATTAGATAGGAACACAAGGCAGGCTCTTTTTGAAGTAACTTTTTTCTTTTCTTAAGGGGAAAAGGGCTTTCATGTGAGAATTTATTTTCTGGATTTGTCCAAGGCGCAAGAAGATAAAAGAACTTCAGATTTAGAATTTCTAAAGTAACTTAGCCCATCATCTTTCGGGAGATTTTCTTTTCTTTCTTTCTTTCTTTCTTTTTTTTTTTTTTTTTGCTTCTCTTTTAAACATTTTCACTGTTTAAGCTCTTTCTGTCTCTCACCACGATACCTGGGAGAATTCAGATGTTTCATAGGCAAGCAGATATTGTGCAGCTGCACAGATCAGAACATGTTAGCTGGGCCTTGTTATGTGGTGTGTTGACTTTCAATTGATTTTAAGCACACTTTAAATGGTAATGAGGATGCCAGGCTGGGAGATAGCATATGGTTTTAACGATTTGATTTTCAGAAAGCAGGCAAACATTTGAAAATGATCGAGCTTCACTAGTGTGAAACTCAAGGTGAAATCGGAGGGTTTGAATGACGGAAACTACTTCTTCCGTGTTTATGTTTGTTAGCTCTGCCTTCATCATATTGTGCGGAGAAGAAAAACATAGAAAGAGGGAAACCAGAATTTGCTATCAAAGTTTGGATCAAATTAAATATGACATAAGGCTCTGCTCCAAAGATACAGCGCTTGGTGCTTTTGAACTCAGATCAGCCTTTCCAGCAAAATATAATAAGAAAAGTCAATTAAACTATAATAAGGAAAAATGTAATTTAAGGAGTTGGAAAATGAGAGAAAATGTGGCAGGGTGTGAAAGAAAAATGAAGAGAAATAGTAGGCGTTTAGGCATGAACTACATGTGTATATAGGACCCATTACACACTCTCCTATTAAGTGAGCGAGATATGTGGGTCAATGAGGTGAAGCTCCAGTACTTTGGCCACCTCATGCGAAGAGTTGACTCATTGGAAAAGACTCTGATGCTGGGAGGGATTGGGGGCAGGAGGAGAAGGGGACGACAGAGGATGAGATCGTTGGATGGCATTACGGATTCAATGGACATGAGTTTGAGCAAGCTCCGCAAGATGGTGANATGAGGTGAAGCTCCAGTACTTTGGCCACCTCATGCGAAGAGTTGACTCACTGGAAAAGACTCTGATGCTGGGAGGGATTGGGGGCAGGAGGAGAAGGGGACGACAGAGGATGAGATGGTTGGATGGCATAACGGACTCAATGGACATGAGTCTGAGTGAACTCCGGGAGACGGTGATGGACAGGGAGGCCTGGTGTGCTGCGATTCATGGGGTCGAAAAAAGTCAGACACGACTGAGCAACTGAACTGAACTGAACTGAGGTGAGTCATTTGGAAACATTTGATCTCTTTATGGGAAAAGACTTGGAGGTACCATTGTGGTTGGTTTTCTTGTCTGTTCTGTTAGATTTTGCCGAGTGTCCTTCCCAGCTGGATGGCAAAAGCCTGTTGGGCAGCATTCCGCTGGGCCCATGTCTGCCCCAGCTTCTATCCATGCCTCTGTCAGTGGGGTCTTGGTTACTCCTGTGTCCTGATTATTGTAAACAGTGCTTCAGTGTGGGTATCTTTCTGAATTACTCTTTCTCAAGGTGCTCTGTGATGACCTTGGGTGGAGGGAGAGTGAAGGGGTGGGAGGGAGGCCCATGAGGGAGGGGATATACGTGCCCTTCTGGCTGACTCACACTGTTTCTCTATAGCAGAAATGAATACAGCACAGTATAGCGGTTATCCCCCAATTTATTTTTTAAAAGCCTATGGGGTGATATTTTTCTTAAATGGCACTGTTTTCATTGTTAAAATGGAATGCTGGAGATGCTAAGATGCAGTCAACTTAAGGGTATTTAAGAGTTTAGACAACCTGTGAGAAGTCTAGTCTGTTCACAGAGATACTGTGTGTCTCTATGCTTCAGTCACTGGTGAATTACCCAGTAAAGTGTGTGACTTAAAATTTCATACTGATAGAATGTGACCGCTAAGTGGGACTCCAGAGATAATATGCTCTGGTGGCATATTTTGTTTTTACACCAGCAAACCAGACTTATTTACAGTCATAAACATAATTGTCTATGGTTAGAAAATAAACCTTTGATCTCCTGAGTTTTAGACTCTCTTTAATGGCTTCTTTACACTTGTCACTATTTCAGTGTAATTGTTTCATTCAAAACTGTTAATTTGGTTCCTTCATATAGACACAGTCTAAGTCAAATGGTGAAAATCATGAATGCCATTTATTGAGCAGTTATTCCATTCAGGCCATTTACTAAGTAAAAGCTTTGCATAAATGCCCTCATTTAATCTTTACAACCGTGTTGTAAGGAAGTTTTGGATTAGAGAAGCTAAATGATTTGCTGAATATTTGCCTACACCTCATTAATGACAGGGAAAGTGTTCGGACACACAAGTCTGTCTCCTCCTGGAGCTAAGCAGGTTTCTCAACTGAGTAAAGATATTTTACTGGAATTCTAAACCTCCTTAGATTTTTCACGTGATTTTTGGTTGTAGTACACAGTTGACGCTTAGTAGAAACAGAATTCAGGAATCAAGTCTTCTTTGTCATCCTCCTCAATGCTTTATGTCCACTCTATTCATTCTAAGCCCTGATTTCTTCTGGGGATATTCAGGTGCTCAGAGAAGTCCTTCAGATCTTGAAACCGCATCCCAGTTGCCGATGGGTGGCACTCCATACAAGAGACTTATGTGGTTTTCAACCGGAAAGAGACCTTAGGCAATATAAAAACCCCCTTCCCATTACGGTTGTAATACTCAAGCCTAGAGAATGAAATGACTTTCCCCAAGGCCACACATCTAGTTAGTGACAAAACAATGACAAAAAAGCCAGATTTCTGGAATCCATGACTTTACCTCTTTGGACTGTTTAGACAGCCTCTTGTTAAAAAGTAGTGTTGAGTAATAGATTTAGTCACATACATCAGATTTTATGCAGCTATGCATTAGGATAAAATGCAGNGCTTCTATCCATGCCTCTGTCAGTGGGGTCTTGGTTACTCCTGTGTCCTGATTATTGTAAACAGTGCTTCAGTGTGGGTATCTTTCTGAATTACTCTTTCTCAAGGTGCTCTGTGATGACCTTGGGTGGAGGGAGAGTGAAGGGGTGGGAGGGAGGCCCATGAGGGAGGGGATATACGTGCCCTTCTGGCTGACTCACACTGTTTCTCTATAGCAGAAATGAATACAGCACAGTATAGCGGTTATCCCCCAATTTATTTTTTAAAAGCCTATGGGGTGATATTTTTCTTAAATGGCACTGTTTTCATTGTTAAAATGGAATGCTGGAGATGCTAAGATGCAGTCAACTTAAGGGTATTTAAGAGTTTAGACAACCTGTGAGAAGTCTAGTCTGTTCACAGAGATACTGTGTGTCTCTATGCTTCAGTCACTGGTGAATTACCCAGTAAAGTGTGTGACTTAAAATTTCATACTGATAGAATGTGACCGCTAAGTGGGACTCCAGAGATAATATGCTCTGGTGGCATATTTTGTTTTTACACCAGCAAACCAGACTTATTTACAGTCATAAACATAATTGTCTATGGTTAGAAAATAAACCTTTGATCTCCTGAGTTTTAGACTCTCTTTAATGGCTTCTTTACACTTGTCACTATTTCAGTGTAATTGTTTCATTCAAAACCGTTAATTTGGTTCCTTCATATAGACACAGTCTAAGTCAAATGGTGAAAATCATGAATGCCATTTATTGAGCAGTTATTCCATTCAGGCCATTTACTAAGTAAAAGCTTTGCATAAATGCCCTCATTTAATCTTTACAACCGTGTTGTAAGGAAGTTTTGGATTAGAGAAGCTAAATGATTTGCTGAATATTTGCCTACACCTCATTAATGACAGGGAAAGTGTTCGGACACACAAATCTCTCTCCTCCTGGAGCTAAGCAGGTTTCTCAACTGAGTAAAGATATTTTACTGGAATTCTAAACCTCCTTAGATTTTTCACGTGATTTTTGGTTGTAGTACACAGTTGACGCTTAGTAGAAACAGAATTCAGGAATCAAGTCTTCTTTGTCATCCTCCTCAATGCTTTATGTCCACTCTATTCATTCTAAGCCCTGATTTCTTCTGGGGATATTCAGGTGCTCAGAGAAGTCCTTCAGATCTTGAAACCGCATCCCAGTTGCCGATGGGTGGCACTCCATACAAGAGACTTATGTGGTTTTCAACCGGAAAGAGACCTTAGGCAATATAAAAACCCCCTTCCCATTACGGTTGTAATACTCAAGCCTAGAGAATGAAATGACTTTCCCCAAGGCCACACATCTAGTTAGTGACAAAACAATGACAAAAAAGCCAGATTTCTGGAATCCATGACTTTACCTCTTTGGACTGTTTAGACAGCCTCTTGTTAAAAAGTAGTGTTGAGTAATAGATTTAGTCACATACATCAGATTTTATGCAGCTATGCATTAGGATAAAATGCAGACATGGGTTTGTTTGTTTGCTTTAAATTCAAATGATAAATGCAAGTAGCTTTTGACTTCATGAAAGATTCTTGAATCTATGGATGAAAAATACTTCTAGTGTTATAGGTAGCCACGTTCTAAATACAACTTTACCTCTTTGGACTGTTTAGACAGCCTCTTGTTAAAAAGTAGTGTTGAGTAATAGATTTAGTCACGTACATCAGATTTTATGCAGCTATGCATTAGGATAAAAGGCAGACATGGGTTTGTTTGTTTGCTTTAAATTCAAATGATAAATGCAAGTAGCTTTTGACTTCATGAAACATTCTTGAATCTATGGATGAAAAATACTTCTAGTGTTATAGATAGCCACGTTCTAAATACCCCTCCTTATACCATTCTTGAATTAGCCTTAGTCGCTACCCCCGAATTGGTGGCTACCATAGATATAAAGTGATGCTATTCCTAATTCTGGAAATTATTCTGTAGGGTTAGTATTGTTATTCCCACTTACTAGGAAAAAACTGTGACTCATGACTTTTGCAATGTCATATAGATACTCAATAGAATATTTATTAATTGAAACTGGTTTCTCTAACTGTAAAGTTTATATGTTTCCCTATGTACCACAATGGACCAACAAAATTAAAAGTAAAATATTAATTTTATTTTATTAATTAAAAATAAAATTATTAAGTAGTCTGATGATGCCATGCACAACAAAATGAATTTCTCCTTCTTAATTTGCACCTTAGACATTCAGTTTGATCATTCATCCTTGCTTTCTTTTATCAGTGAGTTAACAAACGCATGAGCAATTTACAGATGAGGCAACCACAGGAAGTTTAAATTAAACTTCCCCAAGGCCATACAGCCAGGAATAATACATCTTGAACTTAAACCAAGACCCAAATATAAAGACTTCATCCAGCTACGGAAAAGTTTAAACTATAGTATCTACCCAGGCAGTAGAAATAAAGTTTTGAGTAGAGAAATACAATGATACTTTCAGGATATTCATCTGTAACTAGTTGAGGGTGAATAGAAAAGAGAAACTGGTGACAAGAAGATATGAGGCAAGTTCAGTTTAGCTTATTTATGGAGTTAGCAGTAAGTATCAGAAGAGGGAGATTTAAAGTTAGACCTGACCTCATCAGTGACTCATTTGCCTGGTAAGTTAGGAGGAAGTAGGAGACAGTGGTGACCTCTTCACTGTGTGTAGCCAAGAGGATGCTGATGCCACTGGTCAAAATGAAGTCAGAGGAAGGTCCTGATTTGATGTGTGGCTGTTGATGTCTATGGGCATGGAAATGTAGGGACTGGATTTCTGATGGGGTGTTGGAACTGTTTTGGAGATTGGGGATCCAGACTCATATGATTAAAGCAGTAACATTGTATTTATTTTTTAATCATGCACCAAATAGAAGGTGAATGAGGACAGAACTATAAGGACTGACCACATTTAGAGACTGGGACAAAAACAAATGGGTTCAGAAAAGTAAAAGGAAAACTGATGGGATATCAGAGAAACTGAAGAAGAGGGGAGTTTAGGGGAAGGAAAGGTAGTCAGGAGTATTGCTCCTTGCAGAAAAGTCAGGGTGAAGGAAGACTGAAAGAGACTTTTGGGTTCTATATTAGGAAATCATAATGTGGACTTCTGAGAAAGAAGTTTCAAAAGTACTTAAGGATAGTGTGAACTGAATTATAAAGATCCAGATGGTAAGAAATAGACATAATGTAACATACAAGAAGGCAAGGAGAAAGATGGACTAGAAGCTTGATGGACTCCCAGTGTTGGGAACGAGTTTTTGGAATCATGGCGGCCTGATCATCTTTGTCATCACAGAAGACCTAGTTCAAGATGCTATCCGTGGCCTCATCCACCCCAGTTTATTGAATGACTAATTTGACCTTTTATCCAACCAGAAAGATAGATATCGCCCTCATTTTATACATTTGAAAAATCACGATCTCAAAGAAGCAAATGGAAACCGTGTCCTATGGTAGGCAGGATGATGGGGAGGACTTGGGATGGAGGACACAGGTTAACATCAGAAAGGAGCAGGTTCAGCTGAAGGCCAGGTGCGGATGAGGCTCAGAAAGGCAGTGAGGCTGCAGGGACAGAGCAGAAGTACTGGAAAGAGGATACGATGAGCCTGGAGGGAAGGAAAATGTGGAAGAGAATCACTGACAGAATGTGGCCAAGGGCAGGCAGGGAACCGGCAGCCCAGATCCATCAGGACTGGGCTGAGCTTGCGTGGACTCAGAGACCATCAGGGAGCCATTGTGTCAGCATTGCTCACAAGCCTTAGTGAACTTTGAAGGACACAGTGTGATCCTAATAAAGAGGTCCTGAAGCACAGCCAGACATCCAGAACTAAAATCATGCCCCACATCACTGATTTCCCAGGGAGACTGCAGGTCTCCAGATAATAGGCAGCAGTCTGCTCTAGCAGCTGCAGAAGGGCAGGCTGCAGTAGATTAATGGCCTGGGGAGAAAAGCTCTAAAGCTCCCCACCCCCTCCAAAGCAAAGAGCACAACTCTGGAAGCAGAACACTTGGACTTAAACCCCAGCCTTGCTGCCCACTACCTAGATGTACTTAGTCGCTAAGTTGTGTCCAACTCTTTGTGACCCCCTGGACCGTAGCCCACCAGCCTCCTCTATCCATTGGGATTCTCCGGGCAAGAATACTGGAGTGAGTCACCATGTTCTTCTTCAGGGGATCTTCCCAACTCAGGGATTGAACCCAGGTCTCCTGCATTGCAAGTGGATTCTTTACCATCTGAACCCACCAGGGAAGCCCCCACTACCTAGATAAGTTTGAGCAAATCTTTGAAACTGCCCGAGCCTCACTTCTGCATTTACAAAATGGGACTAATGACAGATTTGCCTTATAGAGATGTTGTGAAGATCAAATGAGATGTATGGGAGAGTCTCTTGTAAATTTTAAATTATATCCAAATGTTATTTTTTTTTAAACAACTGTCATTATTGTGGGAAAAGCCACAGAGATGTGAAAGGCTTGCCCCATATCTGACATGCAGTACTCACATTTGGGAGTGGTATCCTTGAGTCTGCTGTGGAGTGTTCTGAATACCAGGCTATACACATGGTTGCTCTGGGAGTTCAGATGGAGGATCTCTTTGTCCATGAAAAAGAGGATCTCTTTGTCTGTATAGAGGAAGGTCCTTTCTGCAATAAACACTTTTTTAAAAGCCATATCTGAAATTTGTCATGAAATATTTATAGGAGAGGGTAGGGAAGTAGATTTTCAGGGTATAAATGTATTTTGTGTATAAATGCACGTACACACTCATCTTGTCTTTGTTCAGTCACTAAATCGTGTTCAGCTCTTGTGACCCCATGGACTGCAGTATGCCAGGCTTCCATGTCCTTCACTATCTCCAAGAGTATGCTGAAACTGATGTCCACTGAGTTGGTGATGCTGTCTAACCATCTCTTCCTCCACCACCCCCTTCTCCTTTTATCTACAGTATTTCCTAGCATCAAGTCCCCCCCCCCACCCCAATGAGTCGGCTTTTCCCATCATGAGGCCAAAATATTGGAGCTTCAGCTTCAGCATCAGTCCTTCCAACGAATATTCAGGATTTATTTCCTTTAGGATTCACTGGTTGGATCTCCTTGCTGTCCAGGGGACTCTCAAGAGCCTTCTCCAATGCCACAGTTCGAAAGCATCAATTCTTCAGCACTCCACCTTCTTTATGGCCCATCTCACCTCCATACATAACTACTGGAAAAACCAAAGCTTTGACTGTTATGGACCTTTGTTGGCAAAGTGATGTGTCTGCTTTTTAATATGCCGTCTGGGTTTGTCATAGCTTTCCTTCCAAGGTGCAAGCATCTTTTAATTTCATGGCTGCAATCACCATCCATGGTAATTTTGGAGCCCCAAAACATAAAATCTCTCACTGCTTCCACTTTTTCTTCCATCTATTAGCCATGAAGTGATAGGACCTGATGCCATGACTTCTTTTTTTGAATGCTAAATTTTAAGCCGGCTTTTACACTCTCCTGTTTCACGCTCATCAAGAGGCTCCTTCATTCCTCTTCACTTTCTGCCTTTAGAGTGGTGTCATCTGCATATCTGAGGTTATTGATATTTCTCCCAGCAATCTTGGTTCCAGCCCGGCATTTCATATTACACTGTGCATATAAGTTAAATAAGGATTGTGACAGTGTACTGTCTCGATGTACTCCTCTCCCAGTTTTGAATCTGTCCATTGTTCCATGTCCAGTTCTAACTGTTGCTTCTTGACCTGCATAACGTTTCTCAGGAGGCAGGTCAGATGGTTTGGGAAGCGCATTTCTTTAAGAATTCTCCAGAGTGTGTTGTGATCACACACTCAAAGGCTTTAATGTAGTCCAGAAAGCAGAAGCAGATATTTTCCTGGAATTCCCTTGTTTTCTCTATGATCCAACAAATATTGACAGTTTGATTTCATCTTACAAAATGCATATAAAAATTTATATGTCTGTTGCATGAACATACATACATAACTACCTTATTTTCTTTGCTCTCTCCTACAAAGCTGTTTTTTTTCAAATAATGACACATTTATTCCAGTTTCTCAAAGTTAACCATCTTGCTAAAACAACCTTGAAATAGTCTCTGGGCTCAGATTTGTTGTTATCATTCAAGAGTCATCCCTGGTCCACTCTCGGCTCTTCTTTCCATCTACCTTCCTCACTGCAGGGAGTTGGCATTTCCGCTTTCATTACAGCACCCTGTAGCTCAGGGAACAAATGGGAGAAATCAGGATTGATTATTTTCTGTGCTCTCTTTGTCTTTGTCAGGGTTTGTTCAAAGCCACGTTAGCGTTCTCAAAGCCAGAGTAGCTTAATGGATGGAGTTCTACATTCAGCACAGAAAACTGTGATTTCACAAAACCTCTGATTGTTATGGAGAGTCAAATAGATGGAGTGGACATAATTTTGCTTTAGGAACTTTACCTTCACATCACATTATTTGCCCTTTAGCTGAATATATCTGGCAAATTATTTATTAGGAAACAAGTTGCTTGACTTTTCTGTTTATAGCATATCCTTTGATGCATGTGAATTCTGTGTGGGGATTCTTCATTCCTGTTTATTTATTTATTTATTTATTTTTTTACACGAACTTTCATTCCTGTTTAAAACAAATTAATAAATGTTTTTAAGATACACTGCAGAGCAAAATCTGTTTAATCCCATATTAATGATTATCACTGTGCTCAGGTTTATTTAGGGAGTTTGGGGGTTGTGAAGTGGTTTTCTTCTTTACAACTCAGTAAGGAGTTAGAACTAGAGCTAATCTCAAATGCCACTTACTTTCTAAGTCTTTCAGATATTCCCAATCAAATATTCCCTTTCTTTTCTGCCTGTGTATAATTGTGTTGATACCTCCAGTTATGGCATTTATGACCTTCTGCCTTCAATTATTCATTTATCCATCGTCCTTATCTTCCGGTCTCCTAAGTAACAGGCAGGCAAGGACTTGGACTAATTCGTTTCTGAATTCCCTGAAGGCTGTTAGTCTCGAGCCCTGTGCTTCATACATGCTCACTTGGTAACTGCAGCTGCTCCAGTGAGGTGAGCTCCAGGCAAGAGTCGATGGAGACCCGTGTGCTTGTACCCATAGAGGAGAGGAAAGCTGAGGATCTGGGCCTTGATTATTAAGGAAGAAGAAACAAAACAAAACAAAACACGATGTGTCATAATTCTCTCTAGAAAAAACAGCATTGACTGAATGACTGACAAGCTTAAAACCGGCGTATTAAAAAAATGCCTGTGTCTTTCTTATTGTTCGTTGATGAGTGATGCTTTCTGCTGAGGACAAGAGAAGGACAGATAACTTCTGATAGAAGATGAAGGGGTTCCCTCTCTATTTTTCCTTCTTTTTCTTTTTTGTCAAATCTTGGCAGGTATTTGAATCCTGAATGAAGANTGTGTCTTTCTTATTGTTCGTTGATGAGTGATGCTTTCTGCTGAGGACAAGAGAAGGACAGATAACTTCTGATAGAAGATGAAGGGGTTCCCTCTCTATTTTTCCTTCTTTTTCTTTTTTGTCAAATCTTGGCAGGTATTTGAATCCTGAATGAAGAAGGGAGAAGGGATCAGAGATTAAAACTGTACAGGTTTCTGGGAAGCAAAAGGTGATTTTTCATTGTGTCTTGATGGGACCGTTTTAATAAAGTTAAAAGGTGCTGCTTTGGTTAAAACCCCCATCTGTTGCTTTCTATAATATATTTCTCTGAACTCAAGAATATGAAAGCTGGTCCCACCTAAATTAACCCTACTTTATTTTATTAGTTTTTGAAAATATTTTTGTGAAGATTTTGTTGTTTGTGTGTGTGTGTGTGTGTGTGGGAGCGGGGGGGACGGGATGGACAGATAGAAAGGAGCTTAGATATAATGGGGAGTCCATCCTTTTCCATAAAGATGCCTGATAGGGTGCCCAGGGAAACTAAATGACTTGCCTGTATCAGTAGAATGTTTAGGAGTAAAGTCATGATTTATTTCATAACACTTATCCGGACCCTCCTTCACTTATGCCTATTTCGTTTACATCTCACATGTTTATCTGTTTGGTAATCTCCTCTAATGTGTATATTTTGTTTATGGAGCTATAATTTACATGGTTCAGGGACTCAGATTGTATCTTTGACTTCTTTTGACCTCTTACAACCAAGCCCAAGTCTTTGAACATTATTATTCACAGTAGGTCCTCCTTTCAATATTAATGATTGCTATGGGCAGCATTTGTTTGCACAAATTACTGTGGATGAAGAAATTGAGTGAAAGGTGGAAAGCTCCACCAAAATGAAAAAGAAGAAAAATCAGAAGCACGACAAATAAGCCTAAAGATTGTTTTTAAAACTGAGAAGATTTTTTTGTTGTGGTTGTTCTTACTGTTTTTGAAATTGGACTAATGGTAGCAGGAATAAAAGGATGCAGATAAATTAAATTGCTCTAAATAGCTGCCGTTCAGAGCAGTCCTAGGGAAATGCTTTCAAAGAGTGCTTAGAAAACGGGAAGAAATTAGTCTTTCCTGCTGCTTCTGCCCAGAGGGGTGGGATTGGCGGATTAGGAAAAAAATGGGAAGACGACAGTGGCCCTCTCAGCCTCTTCTGCTGTCACTGCTGTTTAGCAAAGGTGTGACTCTTGGCGAAGTTTCGGAATCATCACAGGTTACAAAGAAGACACCATGAAGAATTCACAGCCCTTTGGGGGCCTAATTGCAGTGAACCTGATAAATAATTCAGGTAGCCAGAGTGCCTGGGTATGGAAGACTTGGTGCGTTTTCATCTTTTCCTTTAATATTATCCCCGGGCTCCTTTCCACCTGATGAAAACCTTCGCCCCTCACCTGCTTCCCTATATTTCTCTGTCTCTATTTAGCTGCCTCTGTCTGCAGCTCTCTTTTGTCAAGAAAGTCCCTTGTTTTATCTCTCTTGGCCACATTACTGTTTCAATAACTTACAAATGTAACTGGAAGTAGGGAGCATCATTTATTTCAGTAATGCTAACTCTCTCCATTGGATGGTGCTCAGCACCTCTGCTTTAAGTTTTTGCCACAGTAATAAGTCACAGGTCTTCCCACCCCGCCACCCCAGATTATAGGGCTAATAGAACCATGTTATACATTTGAAAATGTATGTATTGTACAAGTAATCTAATATCAGATATAATTTTGATACTAATTTCAGTTAAGTAAAGAAGTCATAAAAATATTTGATCAGTGAAACACGAAACTATCTGAATGGACACTACCTTGCCAATCTTTTGATGCAGGGTCCAAGTTATTGCCTGCCTGTGGACCCACTGATTGAATTAATCTTGTTTTCCTTCCCTTAATGCATCGACTCTGATTTCCAGTTTCTTATATTAAAATAAAAGCAAGTAGGCACGTGGAGAGTAATCTGAGTGTAGAATCATTCCAGATTTTTAAGATTCTGCCCTCTCCTTACTTCTATGTCCCCTAATTTGCTAGAAACTTTGACTAACTTGTCTCCATGAATGTTTCTAAGCCATTCAAGTAATTTTTCCTACAATAAATAGCTCCTTTTTGTTTCCCTATTTTATTGCATTATAAAATTTTTCTTATTAATTATAATACAGACTTTGAATAATCCTTAATTATTAGAGAAATGCAAATTAAAACTCATTCTAGTCAGAATGGTCATCATCAAAAAGCCTATAAATGCTGGAGAAGGTATAGAGAGAAGTGAGCCCTCCTGCATGGTTGGTGGGAATGTAAATTGGTGCAGCCACTGGGGAGACCTCTATGGCAATTTCTTAAAAATCTGAAAACACACCTACTATATGATCCAGCAATCCCAGTCTTCGACATTTGTCCAGAAAAGATGAAAACGGTAATTCAGAAAGATACATGCACCTCAGTGTTCATAGCAACACTGTTTATAATGGAAGCAACTTAAATATTAATCAACAGATGAATGGATAAAGAAGTTGTGCTGTAAACATACAATAGAATATTACTCAGCCATATAAAAGAATGAAATAATGGTGTTTGTAGCAACATGGATGGACATAGAGATTATCACACTAAAGTATGATAAGTAAAGTAAGTCAAATAGAGAAGGACAAATATCATATATATTGCTTATATGTGGAATCTGAAAATAGGTACAAATGAACTTATTTACAAAACAGAAATAGACTCACAATCTTAGAAAACAAATTTATGGTTGCCAAAGGGGAAGTGGGAGTATAAATTAGGAGGATGGGATTTACATATACACACTGCTCTATTTAAAATAGATAACTAACAAGGACCTACTGTACCACATAGGGAACTATATTCACTGTGTTTTGATACCCTTAAGGGGAAATAATCTGACGGGCGGATTCTTGGATCTGCTGGGGCATGACCACGGCACCTGGGAATGAGAAATCCTTCTGGGAGTTCTAGAAGCTGAAATTAGGGTTAAAGTGGACGTCTAGAGGAAAAGCCTTCCTTCGGTTTATAGACAAGTCTGCTTTGCAGTTTTGCTCTGAGAGTCGGATGTCAGTGAGCTGTTTTTAATCACCTTGTCTTACGATTAGTTTTGGCATCTTTCTTTTCCACTGTATCATCAAACTGAGCATATCTCTGTATTAGTGTGCTTGGACTGATGTTACAAAGTACCACATACTGGATGACTTAAACAACAGAAATTGATTTTTTCATAGTTCCGGAGGTTAGAAATCCATAACCAAGGCAGGGCTCTGAGGCTCCCCTTACATCATGGCCTTCCTTCTGGGTGTGTCCATGGCCTATAATCTCTCCTTACAAGGAAACCAGTCGTATTGCATTAGGGCCCACTGTGATGACCTCATTTTAGCTCAATGCCTCTTTAAAGAACTTATGTCACATTCTGAGATCCTAGGAATTAGAACTTTGACATTTGAGTTTTAAAGGACACAGTTCAGTTCGTGACGATCCATTGCCGGTTGGGTAGTGGGCATTTGATAATGGATAAATGAGTGGATTTTGTTTTCTGTTTGGTTTTGGCTGTTCCATGCAGCATGAGGGATCTTANTCACATTCTGAGATCCTAGGAATTAGAACTTTGACATTTGAGTTTTAAAGGACACAGTTCAGTTCGTGACGATCCATTGCCGGTTGGGTAGTGGGCATTTGATAATGGATAAATGAGTGGATTTTGTTTTGTCTGTTTGGTTTTGGCTGTTCCATGCAGCATGAGGGATCTTAGCCCCCTGGCCAGGGATAGAAACCATGCCCCCTGCAATGGAGGCACAGAGTCTTAAACACTGGACTGCCAAGAATGTCCTACAAGTGAATTATTTACTCATNTCACATTCTGAGATCCTAGGAATTAGAACTTTGACATTTGAGTTTTAAAGGACACAGTTCAGTTCGTGACAATCCATTGCCGGTTGGGTAGTGGGCATTTGATAATGGATAAATGAGTGGATTTTGTTTTCTGTTTGGTTTTGGCTGTTCCATGCAGCATGAGGGATCTTAGCCCCCTGGCCAGGAATAGAAACCATGCCCCCTGCAATGGAGGCACAGAGTCTTAAACACTGGACCGCCAAGGATGTCCTACAAGTGAATTATTTATTCACAATGAGTGGATTTTGTTTTCTGTTTGGTTTTGGCTGTTCCATGCAGCATGAGGGATCTTAGCCCCCTGGCCAGGAATAGAAACCATGCCCCCTGCAATGGAGGCACAGAGTCTTAAACACTGGACCGCCAAGGATGTCCTACAAGTGAATTATTTATTCACATTTCTGCTGCTTGAAGAATTAGCAACTCTAGCAATACGTGTGAGTTGTTGATAAGTTTCTTAAATTAGTTATATTTCTATTAACCTGAAGATATGCTTAGGAAGTAAAGTCTCAAGGTGACGTTCATATTTATTCAGTAACTCTTCACTGCTCTTCACAGAGGAAGATTGTCTCATCATGTGAAGAGCCCCTGCCATCAGCAGATTTGCCCCAAACGTTCGCAGGCCCCTGAGCAAGGGTTAGAGAGATGCCGGCCACAGATCTAATCTTTGAAAAGTTATCTCTTATTAACAGACTGTTCATAAAGTGTGTACAGTCCTCCTACCTCGGAAATACATCAGATTTTATGCAGCTATGCATTAGGATAAAATGCAGACATGGGTTTGTTTGTTTGCTTTAAATTCAAATGATAAATGCAAGTAGCTTTTGACTTCATGAAAGATTCTTGAATCTATGGATGAAAAATACTTCTAGTGTTATAGGTAGCCACGTTCTAAATACCCCTCCTTATACCATTCTTGAACTAGCCTTAGTCGCTACCCCCGAATTGGTAACTACCATAGATATAAAGTGATGCTATTCCTAATTCTGGAAATAATTCTGTAGGTTTAGTATTGTTATTCCCACTTACTAGGAAAAAACTGTGACTCATGACTTTTGCAATGTCATATAGATACACTGCATTGCAGGCAGATTCTTTACCAGCTGAGCCACAAGGGAAGCCCAAGAGTACTGGAGTGGGTAGCCGTTTTCTTCTCCAGGGGATCTTCTCGACCCAGGGATTGAACCCAGGTTTCCCCAATGGCAGGTGGATTCTTTGCCCTCTGAGCCACCAGGGAAGCCCAAGTTCAGGGCTTAGCCATGTTCAAAGGAAGCAGACAGAAGGGGTTCTTTCATGTGGGAATTTGCTTCATTACCTCCTGACGCCAAACACCCACAGTTTCTGCACCTGTGCCGTTTCACTCCTTGTGAGGAGACTCGGGTCTGGAAAGGTGTGAACAGGTTTCGGGTAAAGGCAGGCAGCGGGGTGCCCCCCGCGCCTGCAGGGAGCCGGGGCGGTGGTGCACACCTGCCCTCCCGTGAGACGGCCTGAGCACGCGGGGTTGCCAAACCTGACCACAGGACCCACTCGTGTGTCACGGGGGTCACGAGAGGCCACGATCTCAGAATTACCTATGGTGACTTGCCGGGCTATTTCATAGCTTCAAGAAACCATTTAAAAAGCCAATGCTTTTCTTCACCACATAGAATAATTTAGAGCGAGGGGCCCATTGACTTGCTTGGGAACAGTGGGTGGTCTGCACCTTTCCTGATGGAAGGGAGATAGTCTGCCAAGGCTTCAGGGCTTGCGATAAAAGCGGGGGCAGGGAGAGCTTTCTGATGAGTGGCGTGGTATCAACACCACCTGGGTACCTCGCCTTGTCTTCCAGATTCTTCAGGCAGAGCCGTGTTTCTTTTATTTATTCGTAATGTAGGCAGCGTCTATTTCCAAAGAGAATTGGAGACGTGAGAAAATGGGAGCGGGGCAGCCTTGGGGAGTTCTCTGAAAAAGGACGTTTGCGGCAACAATTCAGACATTAGCAGGTTGGCTCCTCCTGTTGATAAAACTGCCTCTTTTGCTTCCTCCTAACTTCCCCTCCCCCCAGACTTCTTTCCGTTCCAAGCTGTACAGCATCAGGCTGTCCGCTTTCATGTCTACCTTCCTTCTCCCTGGCTGCTCTAGTCCATTTAAGTGCAGTCTTTCCATTGCCCTTAAAATAAAAATCCAAGCAGTTTACCAAAGCCTCTAGGCCTTGTGTGTCCAGGCCTGTCAGAATCCTTGGTTCCCCTACGCACCCCATTCTTCCCCCAAACATCCCCAGCCACACTGATCTTGGACTTCCCGGGAAAGAGCAGTCTTCTTCCCTTCTGACTTGGCCCCTGCTCACACTGAGACCTGGCCTGCTGGGTTAACCTCTGCTCGCCCTGGTCCCAGTTCCCCTGTGGGTGCCGACTGCTCAGTTTTCAAATCCCATTCTCCAAGATGCCATCCACGTGTGCCATATTTAAGTCCACACCCACATCCACCCAGTATTCATTATCGCACTTCCCTATGTCCTTCATGACATCACTCGTAATCTTACCATCTCCAGTCTCAGGTTTGCAGTTGTTATTTGATATTTCTTTTCCGTCTGACTTTTGAAATATATCACCTTTCTGACTGTCGGGACTTTATCTGTCTTGTTCATCTTTGTATCCCAAGGGCCTTGAGCTGCGTCTGGCACAGACTAGCTACTCAACACTTGTTTGATGAATGAATGAATGAATGAGAAATACTAGCTTTACGAGAAAGTCTGTACACTTCGCTTGATTTAGAATGTCTGCCAAGGATATTTGGATTTCTAGAGAGGGTAGCAGTCTAGTCCAAAGAAATTGGTTTGTAATTGTGAAATTGTATCAGGGAGCTGGTGTAAAAAGGTTTTTGAGGAAACAGAGGTCCATTGGGAAACCATGTCACATTAAGTGGCTGCCCACCCACGAGTATTTTTCCTTGATCTGCTTCTTGAGTGTTTTGTCTAAAAGAACAGACCTGCCATTTAGATGTAATACTTTAGAAGTTAAAACTTGTTAAACTCACCACAATACTCCCAAGGACCAGGGCCCCCTGCATTTCAGTCAAGTGTGAAAGTGTAGCTAAGGAAGGAATGAGTAATACGATCTGATTTCAAACATGTGATGCTCTGCTTCGCATTCATGATCTTTAAAAACTGCTTTATCATCCCAAACTTTACATTACTCTCTAGTATATGGGATTTTAGTTTATTTACAAGGGAAGATAGGAACTCTTTTCTGAACAACTATTAAGTCGCTGAGACAAAGATGAAAAGCCAGTCAAAACATTCTTTTCAAGTGGCTCGCTCGCACGCGCGCGCGCGCGTGTGTGTGTGTGTGTGTTTCACTGGGATCACCTTACAGCTCCATGGCCTCCCTCTGGTGCCAGCTCTGTGCACATGGGCCAGGTGACATGGACCAAGTCAGGCTGTGGTTTGCTTTCCTTAAAAAATAAAAGAAATGTTACCAGGTTTTCCTAATTTTTTTTTCTTCTTCTTTTGGTGGAAGCTTTTTTATTTATTTATTTATTTATTTATTTAAACAAAGACTAAAGTGTTTGAAATTGTTTGGCAGCATATACTTTAGAGAAAGCTTTTTACATGTGGGGTAAAGTTGGAAACCTGCAGAGTTTATAAATGAAAGCAGGACTCTGACTGTGTATAAACCTATAAAAGGATCTGCTTGTATGTTTCAATTGCTAAGAATTGGCGGGGGGGGGGGTTTGCATATTTCAAAATTCATTCAGATGAGAAAGGCCACCAGTATAGATTTTTTAAAGTTAGCTTTCAAAATCTGTTGTGTAGATTTTTTTTTTATTATTGTTGCTTTCTTATGAACTGTTTCTTATCTGAATTCTGTAGCTGTAATGAACCTGGTTTTATTTTATACCTCAGAAATCCTTTGATTTAATCTTAGCCCCTATCTGAATGTGATCCAGGGTCAGGGCAAGGGAGAATGTCCTTGAGAGAAGGAGAGGGTCAAGAATAAGAAATAATCGTCTTTCTGCAGTTTCTTGTCCCTTCTCTTCTCCCAAATCCAGAAATAGTCCCCTGAACATAGCCTGACACTTCTGCATGACAGCTATTCTGAAGATGAGAAAGTGCATTGTAAAGCCTATTTATTCAGTGAGGAAATTTTACACCATTTACATTCAGAGCCATTCCTATCATACTGAAATAGACTTAAGCAGTGAGTGTTTCCTTTTTTTAGACCCAAAACCAGATAACTTACCTGGAAATACACACTACATAACTTCATTTCATGTGCCTAATCAATATCATGCCTGAAATCTACATTCTCCTTGTGAAGGAGACATGAGATTTTTGTCTCATTATATCTATCACATATGGGATGCAGTGTTTTGGTGGGAAAACAGGCCACGTTTATATTTTTGGATTCAGGTTTTTTTTTTATAAGTGTTTTTATAGCTCTCAAACTGGCCTGTTTCGTGATGATGCTAACTATGTGAAGTGGTAAAGTGATGTACAATTAAAGCACAGTTGAACTGTCACACCGAATGTATGTAAATATTTATAAGCTGTTGGTATATATGAGCACAAACACGTATTTGCTATACACTGTAAAGACTTACCTGCATTCAGATCATCACCATTTTACAACTGAGGTATTAAGTAGCTAGCATGATCAAACATGCTTTCATCAAATAGAGTTTGTAGTTATATTGATCACACTGATCTTATGTGAGTGGTACTCTTGCTGAAGAAGAGCAGAGAATTTTATGTCATTTTGTAAAACAAGTACAGTGCTGTAGTAATTACAATTATTTTCCACTTGCGTGGTCTGTGTCTTTTCCTAAGGTCATTTAGTTCCTTTGTGTTTAGGGACTATTTATCCATCAATCTCTCCAGCTAGGTTAGTGTAGCATAAAACTCCTGAAGCCAGTTCTGAAATATTATCTCCATGATTCCTTATGGGACCTCAGATTGAAGATGTGGAAGAGTTTTTACAGACTGCCTCTTCAAACAAAGTAATCATCTGAAGGTCGCCCTTTGATATGTCCATTTATTCTGCAGACACTTCTTGAATGCCTGCCACGTGCTGCTCTAGACTCTGGGGAGGCAACAGTGAGCACAAGCGGACCATTTTGTGACTGTGTGGAGTTTACAGGGAGACAGTACACAGGTTAGGAGCAAGGCCCTGCACACCATGCCTGAGTTCAAGTCCATCCGTGCCTCTTCTCTGCTGATCTGCTTTGGAGAAGTTACTTAATGACTTGGAGCCAGTCCCTCTATGGGGATCATAGGAGTAGAAAATGCATTGTTTTATTGCGAGTGGAGGTGTAAAGAGACTGAAGGTTAATGCCATCTTTGAGGAGAATGGAGAGGGTGCCTTCCAGAGAAGTCTAAATACAGATGGGGCCATAGGCTTCTCTCGAGTTACAGCACATGAGCTTTTTTAGCTGTGGCATGCGGGCTTTGTTGCTCCAAGGCATATGGGATCTTAGTTCTCCTACCAGGAATCGAACCTGACTCTCCTGCATTGGAGGAGGATTATTAACCACTGGATGACCAGGGAAATCCCTGGGATTTCTTCTTTAAGATAGACCTAGCCTGTGGTGTTAAGTGACTTTCTCTGGTGGGACTCTGAAACTCAGGCAGACATGGGAGTCAAGCGTTTGCTTGATTAGTGTCATGAGAGAATCGAGGACAAGAGACCCTGGGATGTTGGCAGAGGAATTTTTTAAATGAGAGATCGTATATCCTAACCTGGTAAAGAAAGAAATGTGGTGTTGTGAGTGGAGCACTGATGTTTTTTAGCCAGTAAAAGTGAGTTGCATATCCCAGTCCTATTTCTGAGATATGTTATTATTTGAACCTGTAGAAGACACCAATTTTTCCAGGCTCGTTTCCTTATTTGTAAAATAGTGATGACTGATTTCTCAGGCCTCTGTAAGGTATTTCACAAGACTAGTAGTAGCTGGCGGTCAGTAAGTATTAGGATATTTAGCTGAATCTGAACTCAAGCTGGCAATATACAGGAGACTAGTGAATAATGCAGGTAGAGTTATTTGCTTATTCCTTCTTTTGAACTATCAGGAACTGTTTAAAATTTAAGCTTGAATCTTTTGCTCTAGCACTGCACAGCTTGCCTTCGGAAAAAGAGAGAGGCAGGAATGAGGAAAAGAGGATGAATTCTCATTCTCACCCGCTCCTCCAGGTCGATGCTGGCAGACTGCACTTGGGGGACAGCATGGGAAGGGGCACACATGTTCAGAATGAGCACTGCTGAGTTCTCGGCTGGAAGGAGGGGGAGGAAACCTTTTAGACTCCCTGGTGTCAGGTGCTTTTATGGGATTGTCTGAACACAGCCTCTTGTAGAGTAAAAGAAGACGGAGCAAGATTTTCCCTAAAAGTGCTGTTTGGTAGCTTACACTTCCCACTTTCTACAGATGTTTTCACTTGGAATTCAAGGAACTCAGGACACCTACAACATTTCATTTGGAGAGTGTACATAAGGTGGCTGCATGACAGACAGTTGTCAATTACCTTATCATCTCAGTGGCTTTTCCTGCAGCACGTGCGTGAATGTGCACTAAGTCACTTCAGTCGAGTCCGACTCTTTGTGACCCCGTGGACTGTAGCCCACCAGGCTCCTCTGTCCATGGGATTCTCCAGGCAAGGATACTGGGTTCAGTTGCCATGCCCTCCTCCAGGGGATCTTCCTGACCCAGGGATCAAACCCACATCTCTTACGTTTCCTATAGTGACCCCACCTAAAGATTTTCCCAAACTGTAGAAGGTAATGGTGACAAATTTGGGACTCTTGGATATGAAGGGGGCAAGGAGCTTCCCTGGTGGCTCAAACAATAAAGAATCTGCAACGCAGGAGACCTGGGTTTGATCCCTGGGTGGGGAAGGTCCACTGCGGGAGGAAATGGCAAGCCACTCCAGTATTCTTGCCTGGAGAGTTCCATGGACAGAGGAGCCTCGTGGGCTACAGTTGATGGGTTTGCAAAAAGTCAGACAGGACTGAGCAACTGACACACAAGGAGAGTTTGCTGCTGTCTTGCTACCAGCTTATCAGCAGCCACTTGTCCTTCAGTGCCTCCAATCCTTGGCACCGTGCTGCTCTCATCAGCTGGGCAGCCCTTGATTTCCCGTTCCCACTGAGCACTGAAGTCACTTAGGGAGAGCAGTAATGGGCCCCCTGGTGTAATTATCCTTTACTATGTCCCAGGGCTGCTTGCAAGTGGTACCCACGTCAATTCCAGGCTGCTGCTAGCTTTGTAAATTTCAGCACTGAGGAGGGGCTTTAGATTTGCAGGAAGGTGGGTACTGGTTTCAATACTATTGTAACACCATTCATAAAATCATATCTGAAGCTTGCATTTTCACGTAGAAAATTGATCATACTGATTTTCTGTGCTGTCTATGTGGCTTCAGGCAAATTATGTCACCTCCGTGGACTTCATTTGAGGTTGATAAAAATATCTCCGATGAGTTGTTGTGGGATTAGATAAAACGAAACATATGAAAATGCATTGGATATTAAAGAGTCTATGTTTTGTTTTTAGTCGCTAAGTAGTATCTGAGTCCTTTGCAACCCCGTGGACTGTATGTAGCCTGCCAGGCTCCTCTGTCCATGGGATTCTCCAGACAAGAACACTGAGGTGGGGTGCCATGCCCCACTCCAGGGGATCTGCCCGACCCAGAGATGGAACCTGTGTCTCCTGCATTGGAAGGAGGATTCCTTACCACTGAGCCACATGGGAAGCCCCATAAAGAGCCTGTACAACGAGTTACTTGATCTGACATGAACCTTTACTCACTCAATAGCAAGGGCTGTGGCATAGCTGTCTTTCTGGTAACCAGCTCCATCCCTGGCAGGAAATGGATGTGAGTATTTGCTAAGCTGCACTTGCTGCTGGTCAGACCATTAACAGGCTTATCTTCCATTCTGAGCAATGCATATCAAGAAAGGCATTACCAACGAAGGCATCAGCATTGCTGAGATCCCAGAACACTTGAAACAGAAGGGACATTTACACAGGATAGGAGAAGAGCTCAGAGACCCAATGAATATCTTCACATATTTGTAAGGGTAATGTATGGAAAGGTGTATGTGTCTAGATAGGAAAGAACTGTAGTAAAAATAGTGAATGAAAATCAGAGGCAAATAAAACCTGATGAATTCAAAAGAACCTCCTCTCTACTAAATTACGGACAAGAGTTCCCTGAAACAAGGGCTTTTTCTTAGTTTTCAAAATGCTTGTAATAGGAATGGCACACTGAACGCATGTTTTCCATATGTTAGATAAAATTCTCAGTGATTTATAGTCCTACAGCAACCATGAGGTTAGTATCATTTTCCCCATCTTGCATATGAGTGAACTAGGGCATAGGGAAATGAAGTAATGTGCCCAAGTTAGCACAGCTAGTCTGTGGAAAAGCTGTCCAAGTCAGCTGCCCCCAGAGACAGGCTCTCTCTTTCTTAGACTGGGTTGGCCAAAAAGTTCATTCAAGTTCTTCCATAAGATGTAACAAACTTTTTGGTCAACCCAATGCAATCTCTACCTTTCGAAATCACAGTTTATTGAATACCTACTTACTGTTTGGGGTTTACCTCATATGCATTATATTTGGTGTTCTCAGCAATTCCCATGGCTTATTATCTCCTAATGACATTTAAAAAGCCATGTTGAAAGAGGGCTAGTGTTTGCTGTCCTTCCATTAATGGAGGTGGCTGAGCTGTTGTTCCTTGTTATCCAGTCACTCACTTCTGTCTGGCTCTTCTTGATCTGATGGAATGACCCTCACCAGGCTCCTCTGTCNCCATGTTGAAAGAGGGCTAGTGTTTGCTGTCCTTCCATTAATGGAGGTGGCTGAGCTGTTGTTCCTTGTTATCCAGTCACTCACTTCTGTCTGGCTCTTCTTGATCTGATGGAATGACCCTCACCAGGCTCCTCTGTCCTCCACCGTCCCTGGGAGTCTGCTCCAGTTCGTGGCCATTGCATTGGTGATGCCATCCAACCATCTCACCCTCTGTCATCCCCTTCTCCTCCTGTTCTCCATCTTTCCCAGCATCAGGGTCTTTTCCAACAGGTCTGCTCTTTGCATCAGGTGGCCAGAGTATTGGAGTTTGAGCTTCAGCATCAGTCCTTCCAATGAATATTCAGGACTGATCTCCATTAGGATGGACTGGTTGGATCTCCTTTCAGTCCAAGGGACTCTCAAGAGTCTTCTCCAACACCACAGTTCAAAAGCATCAATTCTTTGGTGCTTTACCCTTCTTTATGGTTCGATTCACCCTTCTTTATGGTTCAAGGCTCACATTTCTGCATGACTACTGGAAGAACCATCAGTCAGTCAGTTCAGTCGCTCAGTCGTGTCCGACTCTTTGTGACCCCATGAATCATAGCACGCCAGGCCTCCCTGTCCATCACCATCTCCCGGAGTTCACTCAGACTCACATCCATCGAGTCCGTGATGCCATCCAGCCATCTCATCCTCGGTCATCCCCTTCTCCTCCTGCCCCCAATCCCTCCCAGCATCAGAGTCTTTTCCAATGAGTCAACTCTTCTCATGAGGTGGAAGAACCATAGCTTTGATTATATGGACCATTGTCGGCAAACCGATATCTCTGCTTTTTAATATGCCCTCTAGGTTTGTCTTAGCTTTCCTTTCATGGAGCAAGCGTCTTTTAATTTCATGGGTGCAGTCACCACAGTGATCTTGGAGCCCAGGAAAATAAAATGTTGTCACTGCTTCCACTTTTCCCCCATCTATTTGCCATGAAGTGTTGGAACTGGATGCCCTGATCTTCGTTTTTTGAATGCTGAGTTGCAAGCCAGCTTTTCACTCTCCTCTTTCACCCTCAACTAGAGGATCTTTAAGTCCTCTTCACTTTCTACCATTAGAGTGGTATCATCTGCATATCTGAGATTATTGATATTTCTCCTGGCTGTTTTGATTCCAGCTTGTGCTTCATCCAGCCTGGCATTTCACATGCTGTGCTTTGCATAGAAGGTAGGTAAGCAGGGTGACCATGTACAGCCTTGTCATACTCCTTTCCCAGTTTGGAACCAGGCAGTTGTTCCATATCTGGTTCTAACTTGCTTCTTAGTTGCTTCTTGACCTGTATACAGGTTCCACAGGAGGCGAGTAAGGTGGTCTGGTATTCCCTTCTCTTTAAGAATTTCCCCCAATTTGTTGTGATCCCCACAGTGATTGGAGAAGGAAAGAGCAACTCACGACTGAAGAGACTTAGCAGCAGCACACAGCCAGAGGCTTTAGTGTGGTCAGTGAAACAGAAGTAGATGATCTTTTCTGGAATTCCGTTGATTTTTCTATGATCCAACAGATGTTAGCAACATGATCTCTGGTTTCTCTACCTTTTCTAAATCCAGCTTGTACATCTGGAAGGTCTCAGTTCATGTACTGTTGAAGNACACAGCCAGAGGCTTTAGTGTGGTCAGTGAAACAGAAGTAGATGATCTTTTCTGGAATTCCGTTGATTTTTCTATGATCCAACAGATGTTAGCAACATGATCTCTGGTTTCTCTACCTTTTCTAAATCCAGCTTGTACATCTGGAAGGTCTCAGTTCATGTACTGTTGAAGCCTGACTTGAAGGATTTTGAGTGTAAACTTACCAGCATGTGGAATGAGCATAATTGTACCGTAGTCTGAACATTCTTTGGCATTGCCTTTCTTCGGGATTGGAATGAAAAACTGACCTTTTCCAGTTCTGTGGCCACTGCTGTTTTCCAAGTTTCCGGACATGCTGAGGGCATCACTTTCACAGCATCATCTTTCAGGATTATAAATAGTTCTGCTGGAATTCTGTCCTCTGATTTTATCCATGGAAATGCTAGCCCTAAGGCCCACTTGACTTCACTGTCCAGATTGTCTGGCTCTAGGTGACTGACCACACCATCGTGGTTATCCAGGTCATGAAGGCTCTTTTTATATGGTTCTTCTGTGTATTCTTTCCACCTCTTCTTGATCTCTTCTGCTTCTGTTAGGTCCTTATCTTTTCCTTATCTTGCCCATCCTTCCACAGAATGTTCCCTTGACATCTTCAACTTTCTAGAAATTTCTAGCCTTTCTCTTTCTAGAATGGGAATTTTCCTCTGTTTCTTTGCATTGTTCATTTAAGAGGGGACTTCTTGTCTCTGCTTGCTATTCTCTGGAACTCGGAGCTGAGGTCAGATTAAATTCTGGCTCCACTAAATCCTGACATCCTTTGGTGTTTCCACGCCCCCATCTCATTTCTACCTCTCACTTGGTTTGGTCTGGACACAAGAAGGACCAGTTGTCTCAGTTTCCTGAAAGCAGTTTCTGATCAGCAGTATCTGGGTGGTTGGACACTGAAGTGAATGATCATCGGATCCATCTTGGGAAAGTTGACAAAATGTCTCTGTCTCTTGGAAGACCAGGCAAACCAGAATCTACAGGGATAGGACCCAGGAACCTAATGGTTCGTCACCTTCCCCAGGTGTTTTCAATGACTCCTGGGGTTGGGAAATCACTGGATCAGATGATGGGAAAATCTCTCCAAAAGATGAGTCTAAAAAATACCAGCATTTTTTTTTCCTGCCTGAACCATGAGATCCTTAGTATCTGAGCAAACGAATGAATGACTGAACTACCTCCCTTTAAAATGGGTTGAAAAGTGTATAGACATGAGTTATGGTAAGTTCCATCCTTTGTGGACCATATGCTTTTTTTTTTTCCTTATTGGTGATGCCTCAAAGAAATTCTTCTCTATTAGTGTCTGTTCACCATTGAGCTTATTAAATATCCTAAAGACTTAGTCTTGCAGCCCTTGATTATGCAGATTTATATGAACCCCAGGGATGGTCAGTGGCAGCTCCCCAGTAGATTGAGAGCAGCCGTATGGCAGTAATAAATGTGTCCTCAAAGTTTATGCATCTGAATTTGTAATGTTGTAACTAGTACTAAACTTACCCCTATTATTTAAACCAACTGCATTGAAATCCATGTGAGAACAACTCTTCAAATGTGTTAGAGAATTTTATGCTTGTCAGGAGAATAGTTTTTCTTCTTCTTCTTCTTATTTTTTGTTGGTCCAATTTTAATGTTTTCAATTCTAGACTGACTGGAGCCAGAAAATTGTCAACTGTTTAAAGTGTTTCCTTTCTTTCTTTCCCCTCTTTCCCCCATCTTCCCTTCATTCTCTCTCTTTGTTTTAGCAAAGAAAAATATTTGTCTAATGAGAAAACTTCAAGGGGCTTGATTAAGCTTCAGTGAATAAGATGGAAAAATGGTTTCAAGTTAGGGGGTAGCTATTGTTATATTTTCCCCCGAATTCCTCTGCTAATCCCCACATCTTGGCCAGCTATCTATAGAACTCTCTTGATTGTTGCAGGGACAGTATTTATAACCTATCTAGAGGAATGTGGAAATGTGCACAAGATCTATAAATTGCTTTAGTGTTTCCAGATTGTAACAAAGACATTTGCAGTGTAGTTGGGCCTATGGATTTTGCACCTGTGTGTGTCTGATTTTTAAGCACAAACTTAACTCCAACAGCTCTAAATCTGATGTACCCAGGGACACTTTTCCAGGAGAATTCCTTGTCAAGTTAGCTTTTTCACTTGTAGCATCACTCAGGCATCGTGTTGTCTCTTGGCATGATCCATTCAGTGCCAAACCATTTAAGATTTTATTAGGTTTGGCCTGATATCATTATACTATGCAATCGGCAGTGCTTATTGACAATCCCTATTTTCTGTACTATGATTTTTATAGTCTGAGTTTATTAAGGGCTCCTGGAATACAAGCTCCTGGAATTAATTAAAAAAAGAAAAAAAAAAAAAAAAAACACTTTGTAGGTAGCACTAGGAGAGAAACACTTTACAGAAAGCTTTAACCTGATTTATATCTTTTAAGTCTCAGTTTCTACAGAAAGAGTTAAATTAAAGGAACCTGGGATAACTGCTGCTGTTATTGTCATCTTTAACCGACAGGCGGGGCCAGGTTGTTGCTCTCTCCAAAGAGAACTGGTTGCATGTTGATTTATACTTAGGCTTTTGGAACTGTGTTTTCTGATATAAATGAAAATGTCTGTTTTTACCTAGCATCTTCCATTAAATCTTTCTTCATAATCTCTCCTTTCCTGGAGAGGAGACACAGTCAGTGCAATATTCAAACAGCAAAGACGAAAGAAGAAAAAGAAAAAAAAAAAAGCACAACTTTTCTTCTCAGTATTTTAAATTCATCTTTTGAAGTAGGGTCTTTTCATATCCGACCATTATGAATTGGCTAATGATTCTGAAACATAGGTTTGTTTCTTAGCTTCTAGAAATAGCACAGTCTCAGTGGGAAGCAGACGAGCTGGAGGAAAGCGCTGTGGGGCTAGCGTTCCGCTCCCTCTCTGAGCGGGCCTGGGTTTCACCTCTGGTTCCACTTTACGGCCATCCCTGGGCAGAACTTCTGAAATCTCTTCCCTGGGTTGCGCCTCCCTATCCTTTAGAGCCTCACAAAGGCAATCCTCCCACTGCTGTCTTTTCCTGTTATCCCAAGGACTAGACCAGAGCTTTTTACAAGGTACTGTATTTCCCTGATTCTCTGAGGCTAGACACCTTTACACAGCACCGTAATTCCTTGTTTATCCACTTCTCTCCCCTCATTATATATTTAAGACTGACAAAGTCAAAAACCATATCAGCTCTGCATGAAGGTACCCTCATTCCAGTGCCCCCGCCAAACATATTGGCTGAATAAGTAGATGAAAAACATACTGAGTTTCCATGCTTTTTTGGTTTCCATGGCATGAAGCACGTTTAGGCTCAGTTTATTAGAAATGCATCTTTAATTTCCTCCATAAAATCAGAATAAAAATACTAAACTTTTAAGGTACTTGTAAGATGGGGTAGATCACTGGTTCTTAACTGGAGGCATTTTGCCTCCCCGGGAGACATACCTGTATCTGGAGACATCGCTCTATATTCACAGCAGCTCCACACCAGAAGAATTATCTGGCTCAAAATTTGAATAGTGCTGATGTTGAGAAATCATGGAGTAGGTGTCAGTACGGAGAAGCTGAGTGGTCAAAGGTGATTTTTACTTAACTCTACGTTTTGGAGTCCACGTCTTTGGATATCATGAATCATAACAAGTACACCGAGAATAACAGTTTTATGTACTATGTCCTTGTCACGTGTCAGGCCTCGTACAGCTTTTCACAAATATTATCCTATTTAATCCTCTCAACAGTGTTGTTGAGTTAGGAACTATTTTATCCTCATGTTTCGGGTAAGGGACCAGAGGTGGAGTGAGGACTCAGAGACTATGCTTTTGACCATTATACTGTGCTACTTCCTCTATAAATTCAGTCTCTATCTTAGAATTTCTCTTAAAAAATTTCCAAGACAGACCTCTCCAAAGAAGGATTTTGCCCCTTAGTATTTAGTAGGAGTTACAGCTGAAAATATGGAGATTCCAGCCTGCTTGACTTAAAAATCATTATTGCCTAGGTAGCTGCGATTTAACGCTTGCACTGATTTGAACAAAGGTACAGTCTAGTGGCTGACATAATATACAGACTCTTGTCGATCCAAGAATTAGAACAAGTCTACCATGCACAGTTATCTTGTGGGATTCCCAAGAAGCACAAAGCACACCCTGAGAGTTTGTTTTCATTCAACGTTGAACTTGTCATAGCTGATCAGCACAGTGTGATGCAGATGAGAGTTTTCTCCTGTTGAGAGGGATAAACAGTGACAGTTTGTCCCATGTAATCCCATTAGGGGCTTTCTTCAGGACCACATCCTCTTCTTATGTAATTATACAAGAACCACTTATAAGTAAGGCACACCTGCCAGAGAGCAAGACCTGGGGCAAAGGGTTGGCTGCTAGGGTGTTTTCCTCCCTTTTCAGAGAACACGATTGAAGCACGTGGAATATTTGCCATTTGGATGCACAGTGATGGCCTCCCGCTCCGTTTCTGAATACTTTATTGGCAGCCAATCATCATCACTGTTGCTTTTCAGTCGCTAATCCTGTCCCACTCTTTGCGACCCCATGGACTGCAGCACGCCAGGCTCCTCTGTCCTGCGTTTTCTCCCAGAGTTTGCTGAAATTCACGTCCATGGAGTCAGTGATGCTCTCTAACCATCTCATCTTCTGTGGTCCCTTCTCCTTTTGCCTTCAATCTTTCCCAGTATCAGGGTCTTTTCCTGTGAGTTGATGCTTCAATCATTAGTGCCTTGAGGCTATTCACGAATAAAGTTTCTAAACAAATCCTAGCATCTTGAAACATTGGTTTGTTGTTTCTAGGACCTTACTCTTGCCTGGAAAATCCCATGGACAGAGGAGCCTGGTGGGCTGCAGTCCATGGGGTCGCTGAGAGTTGGACACGACTCAGTGACTTCACTTTCACTTTTCACTTTCATGCACTGGAGAAGGAAATGGCAACCCACTCCAGTGTTCTTGCCTGGAGAATCCCAGGGACGGCAGAGCCTGGTGGGCTGTCATCTACGGGGTCGCACAGAGTCGGACATGACTGAAGCGACTTAGAAGCAGCAGCAAAACTAAGCTTGCAAATGCAGTTGAGAAGCATCTACTATTTTTACATAAGAATGTAAAGACCCTGGGGAAGTTTTTTTTTCTCCTTTGGAAAATTCTGTTCCTTGTGCATCACTTTCACACTTGGAAGATTCCTGTGGAATCCTCAGAAATGTGTTAGATTCTATTCTTTTCGTCTCACTTTCCTACCTTTTTTGAAGAGGAAATGCTAATAGCACCAAACAAATTTTTGTTCTTAAATAAATCACGCTTTATGAGAGTGTGTTCCTCTGATTACAAATAACTCTTTCAGCTCCTACTGGATATTAGTATCTGTGATTCAAACATACATTTCCAAGGATCTGTTGAAGCCAAGGGATATATTTGGTCATTGTACTACTCTACTTATAAGATGTCATTTACATATAAGATGTAATTTGAGACCATCTCCTCGGGACCAATGTGATTGGTATGCCTTAGGCTTATACTCTTCTCAAATCAGTCACCTGATACTCTTGCATTTGTTTTACATTTAATAAATTAAAGCATTCTGATGATTAAGTAAGATGGTGCTGTGTCTAGGGCAATGTTCCTCAAATTTTATTGTGCGTGCCCTAGGCTCTTGCTAAGGCACACATTCTGTGTTTCCAACAACTTCCCAGGTCAAGTTCATGTTGTTAGACCAAAGACCACACTCAGTAGCAGCTATGAGGGAATGTTGGGATGGTTTGATAATTTGAAACCTAAGCTAGGGATGGCATCAAGCTGATGGCACTGAATTCACTTTTCCCACACTATCCTTAGTTTTTGTTTTTCTTAAATCATTCAGTAAGCTTATAGGGAGATTTTTGCTAGAGAAGACTGCTCCTGTTTCCTGTGACAAAACACATATTTGTAATTTTTAACAAATTAAATAATTCTTGATTTTTAATGAAGTAGCACACCCATCCTTTCTGAATGGAAAGAGACTCTCTTGACCAACCTCCTTTTTTTCAATGTCTTCTGAACAACCAAAAATGTATATTACCATTTCTGATCAGCAAAGGCATTTTTTAGATGGTTCACGATCTTTTTAATCGTAGAACAAATGTAACATTCTGGACCCTTGAATAGAGGTTACATTTTTTTTGTCTTTTTAAACTATGTTTAAAAACATAAACAGCAGACTCCCCAAGTGGCGCTAGTAGTAAAGAACCTGCCTACAATGCAGAAGACATTAGACACATGAGTTCGACCCCTGAATCAAGATGATCCCCAGGAGGAGGGTATGGCAACCCACTCCAGTATTCTTGCCTGGAGAATCCCATGGACAGAGGAGCCTGGCGTGCTACCATCTATGTACTTGCGAAGAGTCAAACACAACTGAAGTGACTTAGTTCTCATGCATGTAAAGATAGTCAAGGAAACAATTTCAAATAGTTCCTCTGTGCATTAGATGCAAGTTGTTTCAATTACTGTGTATTGGTGAGAATTAAGTGACTTCTAGCTTGCTGTGTCCTGTCATGTTAGCTTATTTTATAGGGAAATCAAATCTGACACCTTTCAATTAACGTCTTTACCTCTCTAATATAAAAAGAGATGGAAGAGTTCTGGAGCAAGAAGCCTTGATTATTATCTTCAGATTGCCTTTACTTCCCCAAATGCATCTCCTGTCATTTCAAAGTTTGCTGAAAGTCCTTTTCTAGAAGCAGGAAAACACTCACAGGTGGGAGGAAGGTTGCGTTGTTGAAAAATAATTTATTCCTAGTCATGAGCTTGTCAGCTCTCAAAGGAATCACAATGGTGTGTCTCATCTGTACCTAGAGGTCTCAAAAGTGGGGATAAGTGGAAATGTGCCATGGACTGGAGTTTGGTCATTCTCGGTGGTAACTCAAGTGTGAACTATTTGGGAGGCAGACAGAGATGAGAGGAGGCAAGGAGTGGGGAGGGAAAAAGAAGTCCTCTCTCTGCCTTCACACATGCATCTGTACGTCACCTTTAAACTGCCTCATCATAGTGTCAGATCAAAAGGATGCATATTTCTGTTTTATATATAGTTGATATGTATTCATGTGCTTAGTATATTCATGTGCTTAGTTGCTCAGTTGTGTCCAACTCTTTGCGACCCCACGGACTGTAGCCCGCCACGCTGCTCTGTCCATGGTATTGTCCAAGCAAGAATACTGGAGTGGGTAGCCATTTCCTTCTCCAGGAGATCTTTGCCAACCCAGGGATAGAACTCGGGTCACCTTGTGTCTGACTCTTTGCGACTCCATGGACACCAGGCTTCTCCGTCCATGGGATTTTCTAGGCAAGAGTACTGGAGTGGGTCCATTTCCTTCTCCAGAGAATCTTCCCAACCCAGGGATCAAACCCAGGTCTCCCGCCTTGTAGACAGACGCTTTTACCATCTGAGCCCCCAGGGAAGCAGAGTACTAAGAGCGAGCAGGGAAGCCAAATGGAAAATGGGGACAGATAAAATTATCTAGAAAGATGCATCGTTTTCGTTTGTCACATTTTTACTTGATAATTTTTCATTAAAACATAAGTGATTTACAGTGTTGTTTTAATTTCAGGTGTACTGATTCAGTTTTTTATATTAAAAAATGGCAAATGAAAAGAAGCATCTTTCCAAATAACTTTATCAGTCTCCATTTTGCATTTGTTTATAACTGAAAAGGGTTTCACATTTTTCCCCTTAAGTTGTACTTTTTGCTCAGTCAGTCATTTCATGGTGAAATATGACTGTGACCAGTTGCATTTATAAATAGTCATCCTTGATTCAGTAGATTCAGCCCCAGGCCTCTTATGCCTCTCTGTTTGGATATGCAAATAGGTCTCTGAGAGAAGATGCTGACTGTGATGTAAAATTCACTGCATGATCATTGATAACGGGAGGCAACACTATGATTTCCTTTTGACGATGAAGACAAATCATTTTCATTTCTTGAGTGCCTTTTCAAGTGAATTATTATTACTTAACACGTTACTTAATGCCAACTCCTAGCCTCTGGGTGTTTAGTCCCAATCACAGCATTTTTGAAAAACCTACAGTCAGATCAGCACTGAATCCATTGTCTACCCTTCACTGACTCTTTTCTCCCTTCTTTCCTGCAACAGATTGCAGATTGAGCTTAACCAAGAAGCTCGTGGGCTGATCCACACTGACCTGCCTGGGCTGATCCACACTGACCTGCCTGACCACGGAAGAGGTTCTCTCGGCCTGGTTGGGCCCCTCTTGGCCGCGGATAACTTGGCTTCACTTGTTGCCTGGGTGGAAAATTCTTCCTATTGAAATATTTTTGCACATGGAGAACAAGAGCAAAGAGGCCAACACAGGCTGAGAAGACCAGAGACCTCAAGAACATTCTTTGACCTTGGCCTTCAGGACATTTCCTCTAGTTGGAGTTCTGGACTTGAGAACCCTGTGCAATTATTTTGGTTTATCTGTCTGTTTCTATTTTTTTATTTTTATTTTTATTTTTTTACTTTTCTTTTCCCTACAGCGTTGTGTTTGATTTCTGTACTTCAGAAATGGGCCTACAGGCCACGCAGGGGCCCGGCCAGGGGGCTTTTTTCCTGAAATCTTGGCTTCTCATTTCCCTGGGGCTCTCCTCACAAGTGTCAAAATTCCTGGCGTGCCCTAGTGTGTGTCGCTGTGACAGGAACTTCGTCTACTGTAACGAGCGAAGCTTGACCTCAGTGCCTCTTGGGATCCCGGAGGGCGTCACTGTACTCTACCTCCATAACAACCAAATTAATAATGCTGGGTTTCCTGCAGAACTCCACAACGTTCAGTCTGTGCACACCGTCTACCTTTATGGCAACCAACTGGACGAGTTCCCCATGAACCTTCCCAAGAACGTCCGTGTCCTCCACCTGCAGGAAAACAACATTCAGACCATTTCACGGGCGGCCCTGGCCCAGCTCCTGAAGCTGGAAGAGCTGCACCTGGATGACAACTCCATCTCCACCGTGGGCGTGGAAGATGGAGCCTTCCGCGAGGCCCTGAGCCTCAAGTTGCTGTTCCTGTCCAAGAACCACCTCAGCAGTGTGCCAGTGGGCCTCCCCATGGACCTGCAGGAGCTGCGTGTGGATGAGAACCGCATCGCCGTCATCTCAGACATGGCCTTCCAGAACCTCACGAGCTTGGAGCGTCTGATCGTGGACGGGAACCTCCTGACCAACAAGGGCATCGCCGAGGGCACCTTCGGCCACCTCACCAAGCTCAAAGAATTCTCCATCGTCCGGAACTCGCTCTCCCGCCCGCCTCCTGACCTCCCAGGTACACACCTGGTCAGGCTCTACCTGCAGGACAACCAGATCAACCACATCCCTTTGACAGCCTTCTCCAACCTCCGGAAGCTGGAACGGCTGGACATCTCCAACAACCAGCTGCGCGTGTTGACTCAAGGGGTCTTTGACAACCTCTCCAACCTGAAGCAGCTCACCGCTCGGAACAACCCTTGGTTCTGTGACTGCAGCATTAAATGGGTCACGGAGTGGCTCAGACACATCCCCGCCTCGCTCAACGTACGAGGTTTCATGTGCCAAGGTCCCGAGCAAGTCAGGGGCATGGCCGTGCGGGAGCTGAATATGAATCTGTTGTCTTGCCCCACCACGACCCCTGGCCTGCCTCCCCTCACCCCAGCCCCGACTTCAGCTTCTCCTGTGACTCAGCCTGCCACATTCTCTGTGCCGATCCCCAGCAGAAGCTACACACCCCTGAGTCCCACAGCATCCAAGCCCCCTACGATTCCTGATTGGGACGGCAGAGAAAGGGTGACCCCGCCGCTTTCTGAACGGATCCAACTCTCCATCCGTTTCGTGAATGACACCTCCATCCAAGTTGGCTGGCTCTCTCTCTTCACTGTGATGGCTTACAAGCTCACATGGGTGAAACTGGGCCACAGTTTGGTGGGGGGCATCGTTCAGGAACGCATCGTCAGCGGCGAGAAGCAGCATCTGAGCCTGATAAATCTGGAGCCCAGGTCCACCTATCGGATTTGTTTAGTGCCCCTGGATGCGTTTAACTACCGAGCTGTAGAAGACACCGTTTGTTCGGAGGCCACCACCCATGACTCCTATATGAACAATGGCAGCAACACGGCTTCCAGCCACGAACAGACGACTTCCCACAGCTTGGGTTCCCCTTTTCTGCTGGCGGGCCTGATAGGGGGCGCCGTCATATTCGTGCTCGTGGTCCTGCTCAGTGTCTTTTGCTGGCACATGCACAGAAAGGGGCGCTACACCTCCCAGAAGTGGAAATACAACCGAGGCAGGCGGAAAGACGACTACTGCGAGGCGGGCACGAAGAAGGACAATTCCATCCTGGAGATGACAGAGACCAGTTTCCAGATCGTCTCCTTAAATAACGATCAGCTCCTTAAAGGAGATTTCAGACTGCAGCCCATTTACACCCCAAATGGGGGCATTAATTACACAGACTGCCATATCCCCAACAACATGCGATACTGCAACAGCAGCGTGCCAGACCTGGAGCACTGCCATACGTGACAGACAGAGGCCCAGCGCTACAGAGTGGATGGACATGGAGACTCTCGAGACCATGCACGTGTGTGCACGTAAAGACACGCGAGTTACATTTGATAAATGTTACACAGATGCGTTTGTGCATTTGAATACTCTGTAATTTATACGGTGTACTATATAATGGGATTTAAAAAAAAGTGCTATCTTTTCTATTCCAAGTTAATTACAAACAGTTTTGTAACTCTTTGCTTTTTAAATCTTAAAAAAAAAAAAAATAGTTGCTGAAGTACTGTACAGGGTTGTACAATGAGAACCCAATGCCAGGGTGAAAGAATGAGGATTCTTCCTCCTGATGCAATTCACCACTTCACTGTTGATGCTTCAGAACAAATTCGTTTCCTAGAGTTGGTGGTCGGATAAAAGGGCAGGTTAAAGTGGGCTCATCAGAGTAGGGCAGATAATAGTCACAGAACAAGAAATGCACCCCAGATATCTTCCTACTCTTTATATACTTCCAGTTCTGGAAGAAGAGTGAGAACTTGTAGAATTTAAGAAAGGAGGTAGTCACTCTGTTTTGACCCAAAGGAGGAAATGCAGAAGGCATCTCTGGAGGAAATCAGTTCCTATGAGAGAAGTTAACCCATCCTGGCAGAATCAAGACAATGAGACAAGATTTGAAAAAATCCTTTGAATCCAGGGCTTGGCTTTCTGACTGGGAACTTGAAAAATCACCCTCCAGGCTCCCCTGGCCCTATGTGAAACAGAAGCCTGAGTCTGGTTTCAGTCATCCTCGGGGCAAGTAGGATACCCCAGCAAGAAAACTCCCTTGAAAAGTATTACTGTTCAAATTGTACATCAGGTTGAATCACATTCAACAGAGATATATTCTAGAATACTTTTTTAGAAGAGGCTAATAAAATAATGGGAATAATTATATTGAATGGAATTATTTTTGATAATGAGAATTATTTGGGTAGAATCACTGCAGCTATGTCAACATGATATTTAGACCAACAAGGGATCAATGTTTGGAACGTACTAAACTGGTTATTTAAAAACTGTTGATACCCTTTAGACAAAAGCACGTAATCAGTGGTCCCATTATACTATATCAACTAACTTTGTTAGTATCATGTTGAAATAGCTGGAATTAATACCTTTATCCCCTCAGAAATTCTTGTCTTCCAATCACCTCACATATATTTTCATAATTAGCTGTTGATGATGCATTTGTTGGTCACCCCTCTGCTAAAAATTTGAAAGAAAACTATGGATGCCAGTCTTCGTTGCACAAAATATCCACACTCACTTTAAAATGTACACTAATTTTCCCTGCTAATAATCCTGTAAGGACACATCAAAGCTGGCAAAATATCGTATTTTTTTTTAAAGCAGTACTGTGTTTCCACCTTGAACTGACTTTGATCCACTTCCATTTTTTAAAATTTCATTTATTCCTTTTAAATTGTGGATGTTCCTCTTCTTTGGGAATTGTGAGGGATAATCAATCTTATATTAACAGGATAACAGATGAAAAATGAAAAAGCCGGGGAGGGAAAGCTTGTTCCCCTAATCTTGGCAGCACAGGGCATTGAGCAGAGGGCCTGGAGAAGAGAAGGATGTCCAGGCTTAATTCTAGATATTTTTTGAAGCAACGTCCGTCTTCAGAAAGCATATATAATGTCCTCCTTTCCATCCCTTAGATCTAGAAGGGCTATCGATCACATACACACCTTACTTAGAAAGTACACCCTTGGAAGATTCCTTTGAAAATCAAATTTAGGCATTTCAGTCTGTATTGCATATTTCCTTCATCACTGGCCATTATTTTAGGAACCTACGACGTTAACGTCACAGTCATGTTGCTTTTGCTTTCCCTGTCCCTCTTAGGTTTAACAAAATAGAACTGTGATGTGTCTTCTTTGTAAAAGTTTAGGTATAAAATGCTATGCAAGTTTTTCTTTATAGTAAGAGCTTTATTTTCTTTAATAATATATCCCCAAGTAGTATGTTTTAATCTCCCTTGTCCCTCAGAATAAGCCGAAAATATAACTGAAGTTATAATGTTGCAGATACAAGAATCAAAACTGTGCAGTCAAGCTGAAATTAACTATGAATTAATTTGAATTCATTCTAAAGTGACTCTGGTTTTCATTTTAGTCTATTAGCTAGCTCATTTTGCTGTTGCCTTTTTAAAGCTAGGTCCACACAGTGAAGGGAAAAGACAATCTGTGAAAACGATTAGTGTAGCAGTAAGCCATCCGAAATGCAGAACCATGACACGGGGCTTTGTGTATTTAACTGGATAATTCCTTTCCACTGTCCTTTTCTCCTTGGCTGTGTAGATAAAACTATGTGTTCAAATGATGGTACTTTGATTTTTGAAGTTTTTTTTTCCTTTTATCTACAAAATAATCATTCTCATTTATTTGTATTGTGTGTATAACCTCCAGTGGGATATGTGGTGGCTGAAACAAATGTCTTTGCTTTGAGCCAAGAAGACCAAGGTTAGAGAGGTTTCTATAATGTCTTATGAGATTCGCAGAATTCTCTGGAGCTTAAGTCTTATGATGGAGACCTGGTCATGTGAAAAGATTAGGATGATCTGAAATGGTTCCTTTGCTAGAAGGCATTCCTGAAGAGATAGAATCTAGTTAGAGGCTTAATTCTAAGCTTGTGTACAACATGACAGAGACTGCTCAAATCAAGATTGGTCTCCCATTTGTAGTAGCATACCTGGGACTCTCACCCACACCAGAGTAGAAAGCACATCACAGAATCTGCACTGTCTTACGTGTCTCAGGAAAACTGCTGAAGGACCATCAGTGGCAGATTCTGCTTTGATTGGCACTTTTGTCATGGGAATGTTTTGCTGATACATCATCTCTATGTTGGACCTCTCTTGCGCTCATCATTATTATGCATTCTGAGGTTACCAAGAGTCAAAGCTGAAGGTGCAGGGCAAGACCATGAGCAAAGCCATACTTTCCAGTTGATGAAGAGCTTGATGCTTGTCTGACCCAATGACGGTGATGTCAGACACCATGTGTCTACTTTTAGAGCTAGTAACTGTTACTGTGCAGAAAAAATTCCAAAAGGAAAAGGCATAACTGGGAGCATACAGATTTTGCTGACCATTATTCATACCCAGGGTTGTCATGGATACCTACTTATTTAGGGAGACGTGTTTGAACATAGAGAGACCCCTAGCTTCTTTCAAACTGTCAAATGCATTAGCAGCTCATCACATGGGAGAAGCAAAAGCAGAGAGAAAAAGGGTGTTCCCCTGACTATTTTTCTTGTGTGAAAAGTGGAAAAAAGTCTACCGTGAGAAATCATGCAGTTTCTAGTTATCTGGATGTTTGTTGAATATTTATTGGATGTTTTCCCTGAGATTTAAAAGAAAAAAAAAAAAAAGGTATAATGTGACCAGTCTGGTAAAAAGGATGAATAAAATAGCTAATATTATGGCTCCATCTCCTACTGGATCATAAAGGTCCTAGTCATTCCACAGGAATCAGAACTCTTCCCCCACTGAGAAGGACAAACTCTGGATGTTGTGAGCAAAGTATCCATTCCAGACACAAGGTGATACACTTGCTGTCCACAGGAAGCAGATGGCTTGGTCAGCTAATCGCACTTGCAGCATCCATTGCAAAGTTAGACCTAGAAGTCATCAATTTCCATTGCTTCTTTGCTTGTAACATTTTTCTCACTACCCTATGAAAAGGAGACAGTGTTTCACTTTAGAATATGAGCATAATGGTTTTGTTCCTGATTTACCTTTCCAACTTCATGGGAAAACAGAACAGAAAAGAGCTTCCCAAAGAGGAAGAGATACACAAAGCAAACCCCAAACCTCCTTCTTTATTAGTCTTGTCCAGCCTTGCATCCTGGTGGGCTGCCGTCTATGGGGTCACACAAAGTCGGACACGACTGAAGTGACGTAGCTGCAGCAGCAGCCCTGCATGATGCACTTTCGAAAGAGCTTCCCAAAGAGGAAGAGATACACAAAGCAAACCCCAAACCTCCTTCTTTATTAGTCTTGTCCAGCCTTGCATCCTGGTGGGCTGCCGTCTATGGGGTCACACAAAGTCGGACACGACTGAAGTGACGTAGCTGCAGCAGCAGCCTTGCATGATGCACTTTCGTTAAGTCATGTAGGGAGCAGCAGTTTACCCCCCTTCTCTAATTTCTTTCTGGGGTGAGGGGAGGGTGAACAGCGAGCTGACAAAGGGGGTGCTTGTCCCTGATTATGGGAGAAAGCTTTGTACACATGGGATCCTGTTGTTATAACAAAATATCACCTTCTCTTGCTATAGTTTTAGTTTTTCTAGCAGCACATTCACCAGAAGAGCACAAAGCAAGGCCATCACAGCAGGCATTTTTAAGCTAGTGTAACACACACAGTTGCATACGCGCACATACACGCTGGGGTGTTCATAGTTATACCCGTGGATGGAAGATGTCTGACCTTTCTGAGGCAAGGTGAAGGCATCGCCACTTGTGTAACCCTGCTGGGACCGGTGTCTAGCCCCTGACACTTAGTCCTGATGATTTGTTTTCGTCTGAGCCACGTGCCGATTTGCTCCTGGTTTCTGTGTAGTGCGTTCTCGCTGACAAGGGACTGCAAGGAGGGTGGGAGAGTGCATCACACATCCTCTGAGACCGGCCGCGTCGCACACTTTGTTAACCAGACGCTTCACTCTACACTATACAGTACCTTGTTGATATATTCAGTAAAGGCTTATTTTAAAAAGAAACCTCATTGTGTTTATCTGAGTAAGTTCATTGGGTTGCTATCCATCGTTTCTGGGTTCAAGTCAAAGAGGAATGAGAGATGCTTCCGGATGCTGGATGTTGAGAAGGGTGGAGGAGATAATAGAGTTTTTCACTTTCTCTTTCCTTGAAAACAGCTTCTGTGTTTTGAGGCCATTTGACTCCTATTTTGTGTGAGGGGTTAATATGAAATCTTCATGTTCTTTTCTACTTCCTGGCTAAACTGTTATGTTCCTATGAATATCTTATGAATATACACACCTACCTGAGCATATTATTTTATGTTTGTGAAATCTATGTTTAGAATATAAGATAAATACCAATATAGTCACCTCATCAGAATAGTCATTTTCCCTGTTTCATAATATATCAATTTAAAATGTCATTTCCCTTAAAAGTCCTCATGGTATTTTGTACGTCAGAATTGTTTATGGCTCATCCACCCATACATTCATTGAGCACGCATGGAAACATGTTTATTCCTATGCTCAAGTTCAACTCGGGATTAATCTCCTGATTTTTCCTGAACCCCCTTTCTCTGACCTCTCTTGGCCATTTTACTAATAATGTATTTGACAGAGACGGAACCAGGAAATAAAGTGATGACACTCCAGTTACTAGCATTAATGATTTGCAAATCTCTGTTGGGGAATTAACTATGAAAGTGCAAGAGGGTGATCCATATTAAATTTGGGAGATTTTATGTACAACATCCACGTATTCTTGGTTACTTTTGCCAAGAGGTACAGACTTTACTCTATGGAGACTAGATCCTTAGTCAAGGAATACCGTTCATTCAAAAAGGTTTACGAGACATTGACCTTGCCCTAGGTGCTGGTCTGAGTTCAGAGGTTTGATAGAAGAATAAAATATAGGTGTGGCCAAGTCAAGAATATCTTCCCGTCTACCATGTTTCTAAAGAACTTCATTTGTTCACCCCATGTATTTACTTTTCATCTACTTTTTACAGAGCACTTTGTTAGGTTCTACTGGGGAATTCAGAGAAAAACATGACTCCGCTGCTAAGAAGCCCACAGACTGTGTAATAAACTTTTTTTTTTTTTTTTTTTAACACACATCCCAGTGTCTCAGAGCTCATGTAATAGCTTGACATTCTCTCATTAAAAACTCAATGAAATATCTAAGATACAAAAGGTGTACATACCTGTTGATAAATGTGATAACACATCAAATATATATGTTAGATAGAAAAATTATAGATGACCTTGGTCTTTAGTAGATGAAGAAAAGTGACCATGCCTTAATAAAATCAGACTTTAATTGAGTTAACTTTTCAAGTTTACACCAAGTCATTGAAAATTTTAGAACTGTCTGGTGATTACAGACAGCAACCTCTTACAGTCCCATCGAGCACCAGAATGGAAATCAATCCAAAATAATAATAATAACGGTGCCTGACTCCTTCTTAACTGTTTTCTTGTTTCTAAATTGCTTGACTAGCCTTAAGACTGGCTAGTCCTGAGGACAAATTTTTAGTGGTTAAAATTTTTAATGATGGAGGTATCACAACTTCACCCAGTGGACACACTCACTATTTTTTTGTGTGACAAATCAAAGGAATATCTTTGTAAACCTCCACATATCTTTGAATTTCCTTGGTCATCCACTCCTAGATTTTAACAGTAGTTCTGTTTTTGTGATTATTTGATGTCTGCACACTGATGTGACTTGAAAGCTTCAGATGGAATCAAGCTCTGTGTATATCCACAGGGTGAGCTGAGAGAAGTATTAAAAGGACTTGAGTCAGGTTATTTTGGGTAATGAATTTGTTTCATACTTGAGAGGTTGCTTTAAATATTTTGTAAATCCTGCTGAAGATGCTCATATGTCAGAATCTATTAGGGTGTTAGCAAACTAGCTTCTGGAATTAGACCTTTTTTTCATAGCATAAATATAGAATGTTTGCTTTAGAGGCTATTATACAAGTTTTATTTCATCAGTGTTACAGAAAGTCAAGGGTAAAGAATTTTTAATGTTTAACTCCAAACCGAGTGTCACTGGAATATACACACCAACTGATGACCTCATTTGTCCATGTTCTTGGTATGAGGTCTAAACTAGATGAACGTTTCAATGTACTCTTTAGGGGAATTCTTATCCTTTGCCATAATAAGCTTCTGTCATGGGTCCATCTTTCCCCAATCAAATATAAAACTGTGCTGGATCAGAGAGTCTATTAAACTCCCTGTTTGGGGTTAGCATGGGTCTTCGTTAGTTTTGTTTTCATTCAGCAAATATTTGCTGAGACCAGGTAAATTTTGGTGCTGAGTAAGGCAGGTTTCCAGCAGACTTAACTGCATCATCAAAAATCTTTCCTGGAAGCTGCTAGTGTTCAACTCATAGCCTAGGCTATTTCCCCCTAGGGGTTAGCATGGGTCTTCGTTAGTTTTGTTTTCATTCAGCAAATATTCGCTGAGACCAGGTAAATTTTGGTGCTGAGTAAGGCAGGTTTCCAGCAGACTTAACTGCATCATCAAAAATCTTTCCTGGAAGCTGCTAGTGTTCAACTCATAGCCTAGGTTATTTCCCCCTCTTTGCCTTCTTGGAGAGCTCCCCTCCTCTGTGCATGGAATTCTCCAGACAAGAGTACTGGTGTGGGTACACCTTCCCTTCTCCAGGGGATCTTCTCTCAACCCAGGGATCAGACGTGAATCTTCTGCATTGCAGGCAGATTCTTTGCCATCTGAGCTACTCGAGAAGCCTTTGGAGAGTTCAGACACCTATAAAACAATCAGCTAACAAGCCTAGTTCCAGGACTTAATCTCTCAAATATGTGACATGGTTAAGACTCTTCCTCTCCTCTCTCTCGGAGAAGGCAATGGCACCCCACTCCAGTACTCTTGCCTGGAAAATCCCATGGATGGAGGAGCCTGGTGGGCTGCAGTCCATGGGGTCGCTAAGAGTCGGACACGACTGAGCGACTTCACTGTCACTTTTCACTTTCGTGCATCGGAGAAGGAAATGGCAACCCACTCCAGTGTTCCTGCCTGGAGAATCCCAGGAACGGGGGAGCCTAGCAGGCTGCTGTCCACGGGGTCGCACAGAGTCGGACATGACTGAAGCGACTTAGCAGCTGCAGCAGCTCCTCTCTCTCCACTTCAGCCTTGCCAGAGGGACAAAGGGTAATTTATAAAGAGTACCCGGTGTGACGTTGTCTGAATTTCAAAATGCTTCATTAGTGTGACCTTAAGAGAGAAATCAAACCCTTTGTGTGACATACACATCGGAGAAGGAAATGGCAACCCACTCCAGTGTTCCTGCCTGGAGAATCCCAGGAACGGGGGAGCCTAACAGGCTGCTGTCCATGGGGTCGCACAGAGTCGGACATGACTGAAGCGACTTAGCAGCAGCAGCAGCTCCTCTCTCTCCACTTCAGCCTTGCCAGAGGGACAAAGGGTAATCTATAAAGAGTACCCGGTGTGACATTGTCTGAATTTCAAAATGCTTCATTAGTGTGACCTTAAGAGAGAAATCAAACCCTTTGTGTGACATACATGTCCTGCCACACATTGCTGCCTGATACTCCTTACCAGTATTTCCTCCTCGTGTGTTATGGACTCCGGATCAGATATATATTTAAAATAAGCAAATGAATTAAAATCTTTAACTCCAAAGATCTCAAGCACCTTGTCTGGTGACATTTTTCTCGCTCAAGATACAATTGGAAACCACACATTGCTGCCTGATACTCCTTACCAGTATTTCCTCCTCGTGTGTTATGGACTCCGGATCAGATATATATTTAAAATGAGCAAATGAATTAAAATCTTTAACTCCAAAGATCTCAAGCACCTTGTCTGGTGACATTTTTCTCGCTCAAGATACAATTGGAATGCACCACCACCCCCAACAAGCGTTGACTTGGAAAGCTTCTTGGGTCACGCCCTCTCTGTGCAGTTACTCCAGCAGTTACTTTTTGTTTGTGGCACTGATAGTTTGGAGCTTTTCATGGGTCTGTTTCATGCCTATGCTCTGGGTTCTGGGAGATGGAGCACATATTCTATCGAGAGTTGTGTCTCATCTAGTGCTGAGTATGGTGTCCAGCTCCTGGCATGTACCCTACATGTGCTTCTGGAGAAAATGTGATTGGAGGACAGGGGAGCCCATCGGTGACATCAGGCTTTCTGTGGAATCAGCTCTTCATGCACAGCAGCATCTTAAAAAACAGATACCCAATCTACTGTAGCTGGATTTTTTTCTTTTTAAGCCTCAGAAAGAGCTGTAGAATTGTGAATTATGTAGAATAAGTTGTGCTCAAAAGCAAAACATATATTTTCTTTAATATTTTTTGGTAACCCATTCTTATTTTTTGCAGAATTTTGTTTTTGTGACTATACGATAGTCACACATTAACTGGTACAAAAGTTTGAAATGGACTCAGGATATATTTAAGAGAACTATTAAAATGATTTGAAGAATATTTTACACACAACCTCAAAACTGAGCCAGCTTGCAAAAGGGATATAAAGTGTTATCTTTAAGAATCTTCTTGCAACAAAATGTCACCATCATGAAAAATATGCAAAGTATTGGGCAACACAGAGTCAAAGAAAAAAACATTTTGACAGTTTGCTAGTCAGAATGAATTCTTCACATATAAAAAACAGAGTTAGATTTTTTTTGTTTGTTTCCATCTGCAATATCAAAAGGGACAGTCATTACTCACTGTGTCACATCCTATACCAAAAATACCGCATATATCATTTAAAGGTTCACATTGTATTATCTTGGTTATTACCACAAGAGTAAAGTCTCTCCTAGAAATGATATTCCCATAAAGAAGAAAGCAGTGGAGAGTGATAGTTATTTAAATTTGTATCAGGCTGATTTTTTTTTTTTGAAACTTGCCTCTGTCACTGACCTGCCAGGTGGCCTTGCTAATAACTTACACTTTAAAGGATTATCAGTTTCTTTTACCTTAGATGGAGATAGCAAAGACTAACACATATGGTGGCTGACAGAATTGGAGGCATGCATGGCAGTTAGTGGGCTTCCCCAGTGGCTCAGCTGGTAGAGAATCCACCTGCAATGTAGGAGACTTGAGTTCGATCCCTGGGTCAGAAAGATCCCCTGGAGAAGGGAATGGCAACCCACTCCCTGGTGGCTCAGAGGTTAAAGCATCTGCCTCCAATGCGGGAGACCTAGGTTCGATCCCTGGGTCGGGAAGANTGAGTTCGATCCCTGGGTCAGAAAGATCCCCTGGAGAAGGGAATGACAACCCACTCCCTGGTGGCTCAGAGGTTAAAGCATCTGCCTCCAATGCGGGAGACCTAGGTTCGATCCCTGGGTCGGGAAGATCCCCTGGAGAAGGAAATGGGTACCCACTCCAGTATTCTTGCCTGGAGAATCCCATGGACAGGACCCCAGCAAGCCACAGGCCATGGGGTCGCAAAGAGTCGGACACAACTGAGTGACTGACACACACAGCAGTTGGTGGGCTTCCCAGGAGGCACTGGTGGTAAAGAGCCTGCTGTCAGTGCAGGAGACGTGAGAGTCTCAGGTCCAGTCCCTGGGTTGGGAAGGTCCCCTGGGGGAGGGCATGGCAGCCCACTCCAGCATTCTTGCCTGGAGAATCCCCATGGACAGAGGACCCTGGTGGGCTACAGTCCATGGGATCACAGAGTCAGACATGCCTGAAGCGACCTAGCACACAAGCATAGTAGTTAATGCATCATCTGGGATTGAAATAAATGCCATTCAGCCTCTGTGTTTTCCAGACACCCAATTCACAAGCATAGGGTGACATGTTGCCAACTTTACGTAGTGAAGTGAAGCTTCTTGAGGATTAAGATCAGAATAGTTATTAGAATTATTAAAATCAGATTGTTAGGAATCATCTATTTAGAGGTAGTTAGCATTCAAAATCCCACATCACTGTGTGTAACCATTCTCAATACAAGTTTGACAGGAATTTTTTTTTTTCTCTATTCTTTTTTCATGTACCAGGCTTCCCAGGTGGTACAGTGGTAAAGAGTCTACCTGCCAGTGCAGGAGATGCAAGAGACTTGGCTTCGATCCTTGGGTCAGGAAGATGCCTTTGGTAGGAACTGGCAACCCACTCCAAAGTCCTTGTCTGGGAAATTCCATGGACAGAGGAGCCTGGTGGGCTACAGTCCCTGTGGTCTCAAAGAGTCAGATGTGACCGAACACACACACACACACATTCTTTTTTCTTGAACAGCTGGGGAAAAAGAGATTCCCTAGCATAACACAAAGCAACGCCAGGCCTTCTGTCTCCTTGGTGAGTGGGATCCATTGAACAGGATAGAACACTGTCCTACAAAGAGGACCAGCTTCTTCGTAGTGTAGCTGTTCTGTCTCTGTCTGCAGAGGACAGGTCGGCATGGTTATCCTGAAATTAATTCAGGAATTGTTTCACATGGGTGAGTATCAGAATGAGTGTTCCAAAGACATCAAGAAATTGAAACGCTTAACAAAAAATCAAGGCAATAACTTTCTGTTTCAGAAATCTATAATGGTAAATGACATAGGTGTATTTCATTCTGCTACACCACAGACTATGGCAGTGTGCGTCCACGCTTGATTGAGAACGGGCTGGTGGCAGCCGGACGGAAGAGGGTTGTAATGGCTCTGCAGTGCAGATGCGATAGTCTACCAGCTGTCACACAGTTCCTTTCTGCAATCAATACCATTCTTGGTTTCGTAATCTAGTTGTAATTAAGAAACACACATCCTCCTCAGCTGTTTTTTTTTTTTTTTTCCCCTTCTGTATGCTTTCTGCTCATGGTTGTTAAAATAGTCTCAAAACAGCTCCCTCACCGGGGTTTATATTAGCCTTATTTTCTTTTTAATCCCATCTTTCCTTGATCAATAAATACAGAAGGTGAAATATTCTGATGCTAAGGGAAGAAAAAATAAATACTTTCTATTCTAGTCCTAGACTGCAGAGTGTAATTGGTTTCAGGCCAGTTCTTTGATAGTTGTAAGACGATGCTACCAATCCCGTGGTCTGGAGCCAATTTCTCTGCTGTTTGGGTCAGTGTCTGTTTTAATAAATTGGCCCACAGCTCTTTCTATTGTTAAATATTTCACATAGTGGAGGCCCTGGTTAGTTGGAATATAGGATGCTCCTGAAGTGTATCTGAAGTAAGGGAAAGCCAATTGCTTTGTCATAGAGGCCAATTACACCTGATAGAGACTGGCAGCTTCTATACAGCCTGCTGGGTGGGAATTGCTTTCATTCCAAGTTCAAAGCTTTCGAGAGCCCGATTCATCCTTGCTGCATCCCATACTAATGCTTGGGCCTTGGACACATTTGTGCTTCAGTTCTCTCATATGTACAAAGGGTACTTGCAAAATTTAGCTCAGCAACAATACAGCACCATGCTTGACACATACCAAGTGCTCAATAATTGTCACTTACTTTCTGGAAATATATGGAATTAATGACCAAACTCTGGGCTACATAGCTCAAGTCTCTCTTGCATTTTGAGTGAGACCATTCATTTCTCAGGCTTCTCTTTTATATTTGAATGCATCAGAGTTTGGTTGATTTTTAAAGTTTTTTAAATTCTGTTTCATCCTTGTTAATTTTTCTTTTAAGTTTAGCTTTGTTTAATTAGATTGCTTTATGTCTTATGTTCTTATCCATTTTACAAAAAATGTGTATGGAGTGGAAATCAGGGAGCATTCCCTCAGTTTCATTAATTTTATCATAAAGACTGGCATGTCTCCTATTAGCTATAACAAGAGTAACTCAGTATGTCTGGGAAGCAACAAGCACAGTCATTAAGAGTACAAGTTGTGGGATCACAACTCCCACTTTGTACCAGTGTGACATTCTTTAAAGTCCCCGAGCCTCAGTTTCCTCCTATGTTTTAGTAAACGTATGAGGACTCAGTGAGATAATTTATTACAACCACTTGTTGATTCATTTGTAACCACTTCTGCTGAAAAACTACAAATGAATAGAAAGAGAAGAAAGCGGAACAAAGCTCTTTCTGATTAATGCAATTACCTTCCCTTTAAAACAGGAAAATTCAAGCGATATTACTAAGTAGACACATTTATAAAATACTTTATCTCAACGAAAAATATCAAAGGTGGATTTCCCTACAATTATATAAGGCAAAATTGTTTCTTAAAATATTAAATTCATCTGTATCTTTGCTGGCCTTTTATACAATAGCTGTTAAACTTTAAATATCCAACAGAATATTATGAGAAGAATATCCAGGAAAATGATGATTGATAAATGCTTCCCTGGTGGCTCAGCGGTTAAAGCGTCTGCCTCCAATGCGGGAGACCCGGGTTTGATCCCTGGGTCGGGAAGATCCCCTGGAGAAGG
>SJYX01019747.1:319381-331307 GCA_006410675.1 Oreotragus oreotragus | reverse complement strand
GGTTAAAGCATCTGCCTCCAATGCGGGAGACCCGGGTTCGATCCCTGGGTCGGGAAGATCCCCTGGAGAAGGAAATGGCAATCCACTCCAGTATTCTTGCCTGGAGAATCCCATGGACGGAGAAGCCTAATAGGTTACAGTCCACAGGGTCGCAGAGTCGGACACGACTGAGCGACTTCACCACCTCAAATGTTTATTTTAGATGAAATGAAACAGATTCTATCCCCGACACTGCCATTTCTTATCTTTAAACCTTCAAAAAGTATACAGTTGTAGTCTAAAAAAAAATAAAGGACAAGCATTTCAAATAATTAGAAAATGCTTCTTTTCAGGACCTTCAATATATTTATAGAACCACTGCTTAGATAACAGTGGGATATTAATTTCAAAATGTTTAGCCTCAATATCATTACCTAAGAATCCCTGCAGTAAATAGTAAACAGTACCTCTGTTTGATTACATCATACATCTGAATTTAATAATGATATATAGTTTTGTTAAAGATGTTCCCTAATGCAGACTTTATAATGGCTTATAACAGACTGACTGATACTTTAAATGAATGACTTTATAATTTTTATTGGAGCGTTTAGGTGATTTCTCCTGGAGTGGGAAATAGCAACCCACTCCAGTATTCTTGCCTGGAAAGTTCCATGAACAGAGGAGCTTGGCGAGTACAGTCGTGGGGTTGCAAAGAGCGGAAGGTGGCAGCGCAGACACGCGCGCACGTGCGCAGCTGACTCCCAGCGAAGAGGCAGGAGAGTCTAAGCTGCAGGGCAGGGCGGAGCGGCGACACAAGCGCAAATACCCGCCCTTTCTCAGACTGTCTTCCCATAGAGACAGGCACCGCACCTTATCAGCTATACGTGGAATTCAAATGAATGACTTTTAATGGTATGTTTGGAAAGTCATCCTTGGAGCTCAGGTTGAGGCATCTCTGTTTACCTTTTTCAGTTCAGTTCAGTTCAGTCGCTCAGTCGTGTCCAACTCTTTGCAACCCCATGAATCGCAGCACGCCAGGCCTCCCTGTCCATCACCATCTCCCGGAGTTCACTCAGACTCACGTCTATCGAGTCCGTGATGCCATCCAGCCATCTCATCCTCGGTCGTCCCCTTCTCCTCCTGCCCCCAATCCCTCCCAGCATCAGAGTCTTTTCCAATGAGTCAACTCTTTGCATGAGGTGGACAAAGTACTGGAGTTTCAGCTTTAGCGTCATTCCTTCCAAAGAAATCCCAGGGCTGATCTCCTTCAGAATGGATTGGTTGCCAGCCTGTTATTTATGATTCTTATTCATTAGCTCTTTGTTATTAAATTTTTAAGTCCATTAATTCTAGAAAAGGAATTTAATCAATGAAACCAAATTAGCAAAATAATTATTTTTTTAATGTTAGTTAAGTAAATATTGGTCTGCCTTTATAAAAGACCAAAATAGCATTTTAAAAATGATTTATCAAAGTAAACATTATGCAATTATTTAATAGTATTTTTTTCAGACATTAAAATTCTACCTAGCAGTTTAGAAACATCTCTAATACTACTTAAATATAAATAAATCATAAATGGAGTCACCTCAAGGAAAAACACATTCTTATTCATCTTAATTATTTTTCCATAGTGAGGGAAATTCAAAACTTCAGAGACATGTTTTGGAAATCATTTATTTTAATAAAGATAGAATTTATTAATGAATTACTAGAGTGAGTCTCGGGGAAGGCAATGGCACCCCACCCCAGTACTCTTGCCTGGAAAATCCAGTGGATGGAGTAGCCTGGTGGGCTGCAGTCCATGGGGTCGCTAACAGTCGGACAGACTGAGCGACTTCACTTTCACTTTTCTCTTTCATGCATTGGAGAAGGAAATGGCAACCCACTCCAGTATTCTTGCCTGGAGAATCCCAGGGATGGGGGAGCCTGGTGGGCTGCCGTCTATGGGGTCACACAGAGTCGGACACGACTGAAGTGACTTAGCAGCAGCAGCAGCAGAGTGAGTCTATTTTAAAAAGCTAAGGTCATCTGAAAAGTAAACCAAAACAAACCAACAAAAACAGCATAAGGAAGGAAGAAAAACAAAATGATTATACTACATTACTACTATTTTAACAGGCAAATGCATATACACACACAAATGAAAAACATAAACATACATATTTTACAGCAGAGTGATCCAAGTACAGAGCAGGAAATAATGGCGTTAAGTACATTTATTTTTTTTTTTTACAGAAAAAGATGCAATGTGTATTATGGACATAAGAGCAAACATATTTAAATATATAAATCATTTATGGCATGGGTATAAGTTAAAATAATCAGGGTTCATTTAGAAAATATGAGAATATATAGATCTCAGCCAGGAAGTTATTAAACATACTAACAGGTCATTTAAAATATTAATCCTCTAAGTATTAGAAAGTTGAACTGATGTTCTTGAAACTTGTTTAAGAGACTTCCCTGAGGGGTCCACTGGTTAAGAGTCCCGCTTCCAGTGAAGGGAACAAGAGTTCCATCCCTGCTCTGGGAATAAGACCCCACGGGCCACCGGCCAACTAAGTCCACATGCCACAAAGCCACAACAAGAGGCCATGCAGCCCAGTGAAGACCCAGCGCTGCCAAAATTAAAAAAATAAGAATAAGGTTGGTTAAGAATCCCCACGGCATAAGATATATGAGGGTGTGAGATGATGGGAAAAGCCTTGGTTTTGGAGTTCGAATGCTTTGAACTTGGCTTTGTTCATTCACTTACCAGCTGTTTTCCCTAGCCAATAACTAACTTCTTTAATACTTGTTTGTTTTTTATATATATATATATATATATATATTTAAAGATATAATAAAAACATCTACCATAGTGTGGCTGTGAGAATTCATTGAAACTTACGAGAAGAGCGTCTAGTTCATAGCAGTCACTTAGCTATATTAACCGCATCCAACCTCTTCCTGTAATTTCTGGTCTCTTTCCTTTCCTGTGCTATCCCTTCCAGTAGAACTAAGTGCCTTCCTGTACTCCTGTCATGGGTGTTCACGGTATGTCCTTCCAGGAGATCCTCAGCTAGAGAGAGAGATGCTGTTTCATTAATCCAGGAGGGATGCAGCTTTGAGCAAGGACCCGTCAATGCTGCCATGGTTTGAGTATGCTCATTTATTGTTTGAATTATTACTTTAAGATTTAAAACATAGTCATTTCCTTTGGCATTTCTGTAGATGTCTCTGGGAGAGCTGGTGAGGCATGTTTACAAATTTCACATGATGTAATCTCTCAACAGTATATCAGTAAGGTTAACTATGCAGCCCATAAAAGAAAGAAAGTGAAGCCATGCAGTCATGTCCAGCTCTTTGCAATTTCGTGGACTGTAGCCTGCCAGGCTTCTCCATTCATGGAGCTTTCCAGGCAAGAATACTGGAGTGGGTTTCCATTTCCTTTTCCAGGGGATCTTCCCAACCCAGGGATTGAACTCAGGTCTCCTGCATTGCAGGCAGATGCTTTAGCATCTGAGTCACCAGGGAAGCCATATACAGCCCATAGTTATGTCATTTAAAAGGAGTTTAAATTCCCTGTTCATTTTCCTCTTTGTTCTGTCATCCTCCACTCTGCTTGGAGTTGCCACCGGGGTCTTCATTCCCTTGATGTGAAAGTGAAGTCGCTCAGTCATGTCTGACTCTTTGCGACCCCATGGACTGTAGCCTACCAGGCTCCTCCCTCCATGGGATTCTCCAGGCAAGAGTACTGGAGTGGGTTGCCATTTCCTTCTCCAGGGGATCTTCCCAACCCAGGGATCGAACCCTGGTCTCTTGCATTCCAGGTAGACACTTTAATCTCTGAGCCACCAGGTGATACCAGGCATCATTACCAAAAGGAGTACACGTTACCAACATTTTCAAGAAGTGGAGCATTTACTAGCTATTATGATGGAAGTTGGGGATATGTGTCTTATCCCAACATAACAATTAGCAGTAGAGGATGGAACAGGACAACTGAATATAGATGGAGAGAGGAAAGATGGAGAAGTTCGGAGCAGAGGCCACTAAGATGAATAGTCACCAGAAGGGATGCCAAATTTGGGAGCAAGATTAAAGAGAGCAAGATATGCCTGTGTGGCCGGCTGTCCAGAAAGAGCTCCGGTGCTGTTGGTGGAAAGCTTGAGCCTAAAGCGAGAGTGGGCCTTCCTTGGTGGCTCAGTGGTAAAGAATCTGCCTGCCAGTGCAGGAGATATGGGTTTGATCCCTGGGTTGGAAAGGTCCCTGGAGAAGGAAATGGCAACCCACTCAAGTATTCTTGCCCAGGAAATCCCATGGACAGAGGAGTCTGGTGGGCTATAGTCCAGACGGTGGCAAACAGAGCTGGACACGACTTACTGACTAAAAAAGAACCAAGAAAGAATATTCACCTCTATCCTCTTCTCCAGGTCATCATCACCATTGCTGGTGACTGTTGTCTTGGTCTGGGCATTTCACTGCAACTTGGATCAGCTCAGAGCGGTCAAGTCTTCCTACAAATGGATTGCAGGTTCAGTTTAGGCTTCATTTAAGATTTCATAGCAGCTTCATTTCTCCCCCTACCCTGACCTTCCTTCTTATTCATCCCTTTCACAGCTGTGGATTGCAAGACTCCTTGCAAATAAGTCTTTTGCATACTAATCTGGCAGCCTTCCCTGGAAGTCTCCTTCTTGAGCCTCCTGCTCAAGGTTTAAATTTCACTGCAGGTCCGACTACCATTTTATGAAAGAGTGAGGCTGAACTTAAAGGTGTTCCTCACTTATTGAAAAACGTAAAATATAACTAACTTCATGTTATAACTTATGACTGCTTAAATCTGTGTATTTAAATGATGTCCATGAACTTATGCACGGCCCGAGTTTTGATTTATTTTTATAGCAACTCTATTTTGATTAATCAGTATTTGGCATTTTCCCTATCTGATGATTGTCAAATTTCTAAGAAACTCACCCTAATGTACCCTGAGTGAAAATTTAAAAACACAAAGTATAAGAAACAAAAATAGTCAGCATTCAATTCTTTGAAGCCATGTGAAACCAAGTTTGTCAATTCTATATGAAAATAAAAATATCTATGAAAAAGATAATCAAAATGATTGTTAAGAGAAGTGTCTCCTGTGAATAGATGAAAACTCAAATGAAATCAGAAGAATTCCCGAAGTAGGCAGCTGCTACTCTGAAACAATTTTCTTTTATGTTTCTCTTATATTATGTAGAATAACAATGTTCTCTTATTTTAACTATCCCTGCAGGATCCCCTGATTTTCTCAATCAACCTCTGGAAACTGGGAAAATGGCCGCTTTCGTTCACCATTGTCCTATTTGCTTCTTCCAGCCTCAAGACTCCTTGACAAATTCAGTTTAGCAGATGGCAAGTTGTTTATGAACATACCTTCTCATTAGGTCGACAAAATCTTGACAGGAGTGAAAGCGAATTGAATTTTCTATCTGAAGTGGTTTATGCTTTTAAAATAAGGAGCTCATCTTGGTAGCAGTTTACCCTCATGGGTGGAAAGATGAATATTAAAGGCCATCAGGTACTCAAGATACCACATTTGCTTTCTATAACACAAACAGAAGATGGGGCCCCACCAATAATTCTGAAACTTATGATATACTTCCAGCTACTTACTTCTTAAGGGGCCCAAAGAATGGTAGCAGTGAATGGTTTTCCTCCGTCCCTGTTGGAGAGCTTTTGAGTTTTCTCCTGATTATTGCTGGAATTAGAGTGGATATAGAGAATCATACTTACAGACTGTTGCTATCATCAAGGGCATCACCCATTTTAAAGATGAGATAACTGAAGCCCACTGTAAAGGGGTGGACCACTCTTCAGATAAAACCAAGGAAATCTAAAAATAACCAACCTGAGCTCTTTATTTCCAAAACTACATCTTTTATCAGGATAGCAAGGCACTCCAAGGATTAATGACCCAACCATCCTTCTGCAAACATGCAGCCATGCAATTACCAGCTTTTAATGAAGATCATGACCCAGATTCCCCAGGGAAGTAAAATTTAGTCACAAAAGTGTATGTGTAGCAAGTGTTAGATACCTTGAGATTTTGTCTTATTTAATCTCTGGGAAAGCCATTGACAGGTTTCTCTCTAGAAGCAAATTAGAAGAGGCTGGATTCACTAATAATGGTAAAAAAGACTAAGTTGTCGCATCAAGGTCTTTGCCATTACAGAACCATTGTGCTATGCTGTGCTAGGTCGTTTCAGTTGTGTCTGACTCTTTGCAACCCTACGGACCATAGGCCACCAGGGTCCTCTGTCCATGGGATTTCTCCAGGCAAGGATACTGGAGTGGGTTTTCATGCCCTCTTTCAGGAGATCTTCCCAACTCAGGGACTGATCCCGCCACCTTAGGACACTTGCATTGGCAGGCAAGTTCTTTATCACTAGGGCCACCTGGGAAGCCCAGAACCGCTGGCTGCCATACATTTCCTACTTTTAAATACTGTGTCTTGTGAATATTACAAATCTTTATACATGTTCTGGATTCTCAGGGATCAGGCTCAGTCTTTTCTATTAGAGTCTAGCTCCACAAAGAAATTGAAGCCCCTTGATTAGAACATAGCAAACAGCCAAAATGACCTGGCAAATACTTCATGACAAGCTGCTTCCTCGTCTTTCTCACAAAGAGCATGAGATAATTAGTGTGAATATTTCTAAAGTATAACAATCACCTTAGGCTTTTCTGTAGCACAGATGAGGTGTGGAAATGCTGACCTGGCTTCTTACTAATCATGTGACTTTAGGCAAGTTGTTTAAACTGTAGCCAGCATTCCTAGTAGATTTGGGGTAAGGGCTGAATGAGCCTAAATACACATACAGCTCGTTCGATATCTAATGCAATTCTCTATCACGTGGCAGTATTCTAATTCCCTCCCACAATGTATTTAGGCTATAATTTATTTCTGCTAAAACCCACTAAAGTAAAAACTAAAAGTAGAGAAGGCTTTTTAAAATACGTAAGAGCCTCAAAGGATAAAGGAAGGGAATACAGTGATTATTGTTGGTGTGGCAAGTTCTGAGAGTCAACTCTTTTAGACAAGTCCTAAATATGGTCAATTGGTGTGGTATTTATCATTCTCAATTTATTATACACCTTCCAAGGCTGAAGTGAAGTCGAAGTGAAGTCCGCCTTTGGATGTCTGGGCTTACGTAGAGGTCAGGCATGATTGCCATATTCAGTATTCCAGTGTCTGGTCACGAACTTCACTGAGGTCAAGAAGCAGTAGCAGGAGGGACTGCTCTCAGGATAAAGGCGACAGCAGAGTGTTCTTGGATATATTAGATTGGTGCAAAAGTAATTGCAGTTTTGCATTATTGAAATTTGTCATTTGATTTTGGAATACATTCTTAAATAAATGTGCTGTGTTATATACTATTTTAATGTGAATTTTTTGCTTTATGCTTTTTGCTAATGACTTACTCTGTGTGTGTGTGTGTGTGTGCACACGCGCACACTTAGTCACTCAGTCATGTCTGACTCTTTGTGACCCCATGGATAGTAGCCCACCAAGCCTCTCTGTCCATGGGGATTCTCCAAGCAAGAATACTGGAGTGGGTTGCATGCCCTCCTCCAGGGGAACTTCCCAACCCTGGGATCAAACCCAGGTCTCCTGCATTGCAGGCAGAATTTTTACCATCTGAGACACCAGGGAAGCCCCTGGAGTGGGTAGCTTATCCCTTATCCAGGGGATCTTCCCAACCCAGGAATCAAACTAGGGTCTCCCGCATTACAGGCAGATTCTTTACCAGCTGAGCTACCAGGGAAGCCCAGTAACTTACTACATGCTGTTTAATTTATATATGTATTTTAGACTATGGTAATGTTAGACAGAAAGCACATTCAAGCAAAATTTTCTTATTTGAGTTCAAAATGGGTAGTAAAGCAGTGGAGACAACTCATAACATCAACGATGCATTTGGCCCAGGAACGGATAACCAATGTGCAGTGCCTTGGTGGCTCGAGAAGTTCTGCAAAGGAGACAAGAGCTTTAAGTTGAGAAGCGTAGTGGCCACCCATTGGTACTTGAGGTTTTCTACCCCATGGAATGCAGCCAGCCAATCTCCTCTGGCCGTGGGAGTCTTCAAGCAAGACTACTGGAGTGGGGTGCCATTTCCTTCTCCAGGGGATCTTTCTTACCTAGGAATCGAACCCACATCTCCTGCACTGCAGGCAGACTCTTACCACTGCACGAGAGGTCGCCTGAGACCTCATCGACCATTCTATGGGTGTTAGATATTTGAAGCACCTGGAATGGTGGAAAAGCTTGGTACACTTCTCATTGAGTGAAGCAAAATGAAAATCACTCAGACTCTTTGTGTCCCCATGGACTATATGGTCCATGGAATTTTCCAGGCCAGAATGCTGGAGTGAGTAGCCATTCCCTTCTCCAGGGGATCTTCCCAACCCAGGGATCAAAACCATGTCTCCCACACTACAAGCACATTCTTTACCAGCTGAGCCACAAGGGAAGTCAAAGAATACTGGAGTGGGTAGCGTATTCCTTCTCCAGTGGATCTGCCTAACCCAGGAATCGAACCCGGATCTCCTGCATTGCAGGTGGCTTCTTTACCAACTGAGCTATCAAGGATTCCCAGCTCATGATAGTGTCTCATGAGCTGACGGCAATTCAAAAAAATGATCATTTTGAAGTGTTGTCTTCCTCTTACTCTATGCAGCAACATCAAACCATTTCTTGATCAGATTGTGACTTATGAAAAGTGACAATAGTCATCACCACATGAAAACTACTGATGATTGAGTCAGTGGTTGGACCAAGAAGAAGCTCCAAAGCACTTCCCAAATTCGAACTTGCACCAAAAGAAGGTCATGCTCACTGTTTGGTGGTCTGCTGCCCATCTGATCCACTACAGCTTTCTCAGTCAGCCAGTCAGTCAGTTCAGTCACTCAGTTGTGTCTGACCCTTTGCGACCCCATGAATCACACCACACCAGGCCTCCCTGTTCATCACCATCTCCCGNACTTCCCAAATTCGAACTTGCACCAAAAGAAGGTCATGCTCACTGTTTGGTGGTCTGCTGCCCATCTGATCCACTACAGCTTTCTCAGTCAGCCAGTCAGTCAGTTCAGTCACTCAGTTGTGTCTGACCCTTTGCGACCCCATGAATCACACCACACCAGGCCTCCCTGTTCATCACCATCTCCCGAAGTTCACTCAGACTCACGTCCATCGAGTCCGTGATGCCATCCAGCCATCTCATCCTCTGCTGTCCCCTTCTCCTCCTGCCCCCAATCACTCCCAGCATCAGAGTCTTTTCCAATGAGTCAACTCTTCACATGAGGTGGCCAAAGTACTGGAGTTTCAGCTTTAGCATCATTCCTTCCAAAGAAATCCCAGGGCTGATCTCCTTCAGAATGGACTGGTTGGATCTCCTTGCAGTCCAAGGGACTCTCAGGAGTCTTCTCCAACACCATACTTCAAGAGCATCAATTCTTTGGAGCTCAGCTTTCTTCACAATCCTGGTGAAATCATTACATCTGAGAAGTGTGCTCAACAAATTGATGAGCTCCAGTAACAACTGCAATGCCTGCAGCCGACATGAGTCAACAGAAAGAGCCCCGTTCTTCTCTGAGACAGTGCCCAACCTTAAGTTGCACAACCATTACTTCAAAAGTTGGACAAATTGAGCTACAAAGTTTTGCCTCATCCGCCATGTTCACCAGACTTCTTGCCAACCAACTACCAGTTCTTCAAGTATCTTCACAACTTTTTGCAGGGAAAACATTTTCACAACCAGCCTGATGCAGAAAATGCTTTCTGAGAGTCCATCAAATCCTGAGGCATGGATTTTTATGCTGTAGGAATAAACAAACTTATTTCTCATTGTCAAAAATGTATTGATTGCAATGGTTCCTATTTTATTAATAAAGGAATATTTGAGTCTAGTTATAATGATTTGGGGCTTCCCTGATGGCTCCCATGGTAAAGCATCTGCCCGCAATGCGGGAGACCCGGGTTCACTTCCTGGGTCAGGAAAGTCCCATGGAGAAGGAAATGGCAATCCACTCCAGCACTCTTGCCTGGAAAATCCCATGGACAGAGGAGCCTGATAGGCTACAGTCCATGGGGTCACAAAGAGTCGGACATTACTAAGCGACTTCACTTGATAATGATTTGAAATTCAGGGTCCAAAACCGCAATTACTTTTGCACCAATGTAAATAATAGTGTAAAAAATGGTCTTGGATTTCCTTCCTTACCACCTGCACTCCCCCCGCCCCCCGCCCCCAGGCTCTTTCACCGATTTTATACGCACTTCATATTTGTATTAGTTCCTCTCTTGCTTAAAATACCTGGAATCATTTTCATTTTGAGAGTGTCAATTCCTAGGCAGGTTGATAAGAAGTCCAGGGTTCCCAAGGAGGAGAAAAGGGTCTGGGGCTCTCAAAGAGGAGATAGGGGTCTGGAATTCTCATGGAGAAGGAAAGGACAAACTTTTTTGTTTCTTTAAGCCCAGAGCTAATGATTGTACAACAAAACAACCAATCTTGTTCAAGAATTTGTTTTCCCTTAAACTCGGTACCAATGACAACAAAGTATCCTACTGGAAGACATGTTTTTCCTTCTTGAGAACCTTCTGACTAATCCTGTCATCTTAAAATTTATATTATGGGAGTGGATCTGGTAAAATCTTTCTCTTGTTAATTTTAATCCTGTCATCGTAAAATGTAAATTGTGGGAATGGGTCTAGTAAGATCTTTACAACCTTGATTTATTGTGATAGCCAATTGAAAAAGTATATAGCTCCCTTTTCTAAGACTAGCGAGGGGGACATTCTCTGTCCCCCTTCTGATGTCTATATCAGACGCTTTCTCTGTCCCTTTACATACTTTAATAAAACTCTGCTACACAAAAGCTCTTGAGTGATCAAGCCTGGTCCCTGGTTCCAAAGCTAAATGTCAGAGAGCAAGAATCCAACAACCTTAAACTATCATTTTCTTGCATTTTATCTCATCAGATGAAGTACTTAATTCCAAAACTGATTGTAGATCTACTTTATATGAGGATGTAAATTTGGAATTGCATAATCTGGCTGAGGAAGGCAATGGCACCCCACCCCAGTACTCTTGCCTGGAAAATCCAGTGGACGGAGTAGCCTGGTGGGCTGCCGTCTATGGGGTCACACAGAGTCGGACATGACTCAAGTGACTTAGCAGCAATCTGGCTGAGTAGGCAGGGGGCTGTGACCAGTGTGCTAAGCGCGGGCGGCTGCAACCAGCGCGCTAAGCGCAGCTGAGAGGAGCTACCCCATGTCTGAGGTTAGGGGCAGAAGCCGGGAGGACCCATGCCTAAAGGGTGGCAGCCACGAGGAGTTACCCCAAGTCTGAGGTCAGGGGCAGCGGCTGAGAGTGACAGGCTGGGACGGCACAGGAATGGCCGAGAGGAGCTACCCCGAGTCCAAGGCCAGGGACTAGGGCTGAGAGGAGCCACCCTGTGCCCAAGGCTAGGGGCAGCAGCCGGGAGGAGCAACCCACATCCAAGGAGTGGTGGCTGCGCAGGCACAGGAGGGCCTAGAGGAGCCATCCCATTTTGAAGGTCAGGAAGGGCAATGGTGAGGAGATACCCCTCATCCAAGGTAAGGAGCAGTGGCTGTGATTTGCTGGAGCAGCCATGAAGAAATACCCGACACCCAAGGTAAGAGAGACCCAAGTAAGATGGTAGGTGTTGCAAGAGGGCATCAGAGGGCAGACACACTGAAACCATACTCACAGAAAACTAGTCAATCTGATCACACTAGGACCACAGCCTTGTCTAACTCAGTGAAACCAAGCCATGCTCAAGAAGCAACCCAAGACAGGCGGGTCATGGTGCCCAATATGCTACTGGAGATCAGTGGAGAAATAACTCCAGAAAGAATGAAGGGATGGAGCCAAAGCAAAAACAATACCCAGCTGTG
>SJYX01019747.1:286355-315071 GCA_006410675.1 Oreotragus oreotragus | reverse complement strand
TTGGAGAAGACTCTCGAGAGTCCCTTGGACTGCAAGGAGATCCAACCAGTCCATTCTGAAGGAGATCAACCCTGGATTTCTTTGGAAGGAATGGTGCTAAAGCTGAAACTCCAGTACTTTGGCCACCTCATGTGAAGGGTTGACTCATTGGAAAAGACTCTGATGCTGCAAGGGATTGGGGGCATGAGGAGAAGGGGACAGCAGAGGATGAGATGGCTGGATGGCATCACTGACTCGATGGATGTGAGTCTGAGTGAACTCTGGGAATTGTTGATGGACAGGGAGGCCTGGCGTGCTGCAATTCATGGGGTGGCAAAGAGTCAGACACGACTGAGCAACTGAACTGAACTGAACTGAACTGAGGGCTTCCTTGGTGGTGCAGGGGTAAAGAACTCGCTTGCCAATGCAGGAGGTGCAAGAGACGTGGGTTCGATTCCTGGATCAAGAATATGTCCTGGAGGAGGAAATGGCAACACACTCTGGTATTCTTGCCTGGAGAATCCCTTGGACAGAGAAGCCTGGTGAGCTACAGTCCATTAGTGTCACAAAGAGTTGTACACCATTGAACACATGTGCTTGCATAAAAACCAAAAGCAAACAAGCAAAATATGAAAGGAGACAATCTTGTCTGTGCATAATAAAAGACTGCTGATTCTTGGCTTGTAATTATTACCAGAGGTCATCTGGAATGAAGTACTTATGAAAGCCTAGGTTTTGTGATTTCTTCAATAGATTTTTATGACAAAATATAAATATAATAATTGAAAGGTAGGCTGGCTCTCTCTGACTGGCCTGAAGATTGTAAAGAAAGAAAACAACAAATTCAGAGTTTTAAATACTTTGCTTAATGTAAGTTGGCAGTCCAGGAAGTGTTAATGACTTCTTCCTATAATTTTTATATCTCGTAGCTGAAGGGCTGCAATTGGCAAAAACATGCACACTGTGTCTGACCTTGTTTATTGCTAAATTGTAATGAGTGCTGAATCACAGCCTTAACTGGCTTTCTCTGAACTTTACAGCATTTGATGAGAAAGGTTGAGAACTCAAAGAATTTGAATAGGAATATTAGACGTATTTAGATTCTCATAACCACATTGAATGTCTAAATCTGCTGAAACATCTTTGCCAGTAGAGGCCTCCTCATCCCTATTCTATTAGATTGATTTTTCCTTTATTGGAGAGCTAACTCACCTGAAGTAGCTAATGTGTAAGGAATGTCATTTCTCCTCATAGCTTGTCATTACCACCTCACTGCCTCCACACTTAAGGTTTGAATTGGTTCCCAGTGTGTGAGTAGAGGTCAGATGCAAAGTGTGAGCCAGGAGGAATATCTGAAAACATTAAAAAATGGCAATAGTTGGTTATTTTTCATTATCAGCAGAGACCTGAGCAAAGTGTGTGGCAAATAGATTTGAAAGGATGTGCATCAGATGGGAAAAAGTATAAACATATTAGGCCAAAGTAATCAGTATGGCTGCACATACCAGAATCTGCATCCAATATGATGGCCCAAGAAGTCAAGAGGGCTTATATAAGTGGTGGATTGGTTGACTGAAACATGGACTCAGTGGTGAAGTCAAGATGCAAGAAATCCTCAGCCTAGCTATAGAATCAGAGACTGGGGGATAAGAACTTTGGAGTGGTTTACCATGTGACTCACTTTAGCTTCTTCTTTTCTCTCTCTCTCTTAATCGTATGTATTTATTTTGGCTGTGCTGGGTCTTTCTTGCTGCGTGGACTTTTCTCTGCTTGTGAGGAGCAGGGAGTAATCTCCAGTTATGCATGGGCTTCTCACTGACAGGACTTCTCTCCTTGTGGAGACAGGCTCTGCAGTGCACGGTCTTCAGTAGTTGTGGTTCACCCTGGCTCCACAGCACAAGCTGAATGGTTGTGGTGCAAGGGCTTTGCTGCTCCACAGCATGTGAGATCTTGTAAAAAGAAATAGCAACCCATGCCAGTATTCTTGCCTGGAATATCCCATGGACAGAGGAGCCTGGCGGGCTACAGTCCATGGGGTCACACTGCGTGGGCAATAACTGAGCAATTAAACAACAGCAATGACAGAAAGTAGGATAAATCCCCTCTCCCCGTGAAAATTCAGGACCTGCCATCTTTTTCAAAATCCTGAGAGTTCAGTGGAACATGTCTTGATGTCCCTTTGACAGAAACAGGCCCAGTTTGGGTGGCCACCATCTTGAGTTCCGCCATCTTGGATGTCTGAAAGCAACAGGCGCCATTTTGGAAGGCGTTTCCTCAAAACATTTACTGAGTAATCACTATGGCTGTGGGACTTTGGTTTGTTGCAGAACAAGAGGAGACTCTCCACCTCATCCAGGCTGTGGTACCAACTGTTCTCTCTGCCACTCGACAGAATGAATCAGCAAACTCAGTAGTGCCTAAAGTGTGTGTGTGCAGATGGTCATGCACTTTGGAAAATTTTGCAAATCTGAGAGGGGATTAATAATGTAGATTGCCAGGTGGCTCGGAGACTAAAGCATCTGCCTCCAATGCGGGAGACCCGGGTTTGATCCCTGGGTTGGGAAGATCCCCTGGAGAAGGAAATGGCAATCCACTCCAGTACTCTTGCCTGGAGAATCCCATGGACGGAGAAGCCTAGTAGGTTACAGTCCACGGGGTCACAAAGAGTCGGACACGACTGAGCGACTTCACCTTCACCTTGGGGTTTTAAAACAAAAATCATATCTTCTTCCTGAAAGTATTAATCTTCTTTTGAAGAAAAGATCCTTCCTTGCTGAAAGATGCTGGACAAGCCCAAACCCTTGACCACTGGACTCCCACATGGTCTTGAAACCATGATGGTCATGTTTTTCTATCAACTCAATAAATGTGAGCTCTGGTGACAAACCACCTACAGCAATTGGAAATGGAATATGTAAGATTGGCTGAATGCTCAAATTTGTCACTTGAGCAATTTCTTTGCCTCTCAATGGACTTTATTTTGCTGCATTGCCACTTCAATCATACGTGTTTCCCAGAATAGCTATAGAGAAGATAAATATTTCTAGTGCACACATATTTGAGTGGCACATCTCTTTGCTTACTCTGCTTGGAAACAAAGGGTGACAGAGTAAGGGTGCAGTTTGGAGAAATGATAATAAGGAAGAAGAGGGAGAAGAGTATAGAGCTTCCCAGGTGGCACTAGTGGTAAAGAACCCAACTGCTAATGCAGGAGACCATAAGAGATGTGGGCTCAATCCCTGGGTGGGAAGATCCCCTTGAGGAGGGCATAAAACCCACTCCAGTATTCTTGCCTGGAGAATGCCATGGATAGAGGAATCTGGTGGGCTACAGTCCATGGATTTATAGAGAGTTGGACATGACTGAAGTGACTTAGCATGTATAGGGAAGAGATATGTAAAAGCTTTCAGAACTGGCAGAGCCTACGTGGGATATTCCTGTCCCAGGTGATTTCTGCTTAGAGGACTTTCTTAGATGAGGAATTGCTCAATGACTGCATGAATACAATTGTCCAAGATATGAATGTTAAGTGGTGGCTCAGCTGTGTATGTGACTGGTGATAGAAGCAAGGGCTGATGCTATAAGAGCAATATTGCATAAGAACCCGGAATCAAGGCAAATTGAAAGTGGTCAAATAAGAGATGGCAAGAATGAATGTCGACATTCTAGGAATCAGTGAACTAAAATGGACTGGAATGTGTGAATTTAACTCCGATGACCATTATATCTACTACTACGGGCAGGAATCCCTCAGAAGAAATGGAGTAGCCATCATGGTCAACAAAAGAGTCCAAAATGCAGTACTTGGATGCAATCTCAAAAACGACAGAATGATCTCTGTTCGTCTCCAAGGCAAGCCATTCAGTATCACGGTAATCCAAGCCTATGCCCCAACCAGGAACGCTAAAGAAGCTGAAGTTCAATGGTTCTATGAAGACCTACAAGACCTTTTAGAACTAACACCCAAAAAAGATGTCCTTTTCATTATAGGGGACTGGAATGCGAANAAGAGGAACTAAAAAGCCTCTTGATGAAAGTGAAAGAGGAGAGTGAAAAAGTTGGCTTAAAGCTCAACATTCAGAAAAGGAAGATCATGGCATCTGGTCCCATCACTTCATGGGAAATGGAGGGGGAAACAGTGACAGACCTTATTTTTGGGGGCTCCAAAATCACTGCAGGAGAAGCCTGACCTAAATGTGGTCCAGGTGACCGTGTTTGTCCAGTGACTTTCTCAATAGTCGTGAAGTGTCAGAAGAGAGAGGTTACCTTCCCTGTCTTCCAGTTCTAGATCCCAGTGGATGGTATCACTTCTATCTGAGAAGCACATAGATTTACTAAACAAGGTGACACCTATGCACATTCCAGCTGAAACTATTCCTGTGATGGTAGAATAATTAAGCAATGCACGGAAAGAGAGAAAGAGAGAGGCGAGGAAGGTCATCTATACCAGCCACCCTGTGGTCGTGACTGATGATTGTAATTTTCTGTTGCTGAAGACCCGGACGTGGGGTTGATGGAACAAAGATTAACAGGCATTGCCTGGCTAGCCTGCTTGGAATTCTCTTCCATGAGACGCTTCCTAACAAATACATAGAAGAGGTATCTGAATGTAGTGAGATTTCAAGTGAGAAATTTTAGGGAATTTGGTGATTCTCTTCCCTGACCCTCCTCCACCCGCAGCTCAGTGAGCATTTTTTCAGATTGAACTGGCTGTATTCCTGATCTATCAAGGAGATGATAACCCACACAAGACAAACCTGTTAAGCCATTTCTGTCTCAGTGGGAATATTTTTAAACCCTTTTCTGAAAGCATCAGTTCAGTTCAGTTCAGCCTCTCAGTCATGTCTGACTCTTTGTGACTCCATGAATCACAGCACGCCAGGCCTCCCTGTCCATCACCGTCTCCTGGAGTTCACCCAAACTCTTGTCCATCGAGTCGGTGATGCCATCCAGCCATCTCATCCTCTGTCGTCCCCTTCTCCTCCTGCCCCCAATCCCTCCCAGCATCAGAGTCTTTTCCAATGAGTCAACTGTTCGCATGTGGTGGCCAAAGTATTGGTTTCAGCTTTAGCAGCAGTCCTTCCAATGAACACCAGGACTGATAACATAAGGGCTCCAAATATGAGGTGAGGAAAAAGGCATCAAAAAACCCAGAAACTGCTCTTTAAATATTGGAAGGTCCAGCTCAGGGGGATGGGATTCCTAGGGGATGTTACTTTGTAAACGCGCTTCTTTGAAGAAGCTAATATCTTCGAGCCTTAATTTTCTGTATCTCTAGGGGAAGCTATGAATTTGGCCCACTTCCGCACTTTTGCAAGGCTCAGGCCTGGAGACAAACATTTTGGAGACGAAGAGCTCAACGTACATCTGCCACTTAGGGTCGCTGCCACAAGAGGGCGGCTATAGCGCGTGAGTGGTTGTGTAAGCAGTTCTGAGCTTGTTTCTAGTGGACTTTCCATTTAGAGGTTCTGGAGAGATTTCATACATCAGCATACCCATGCTTGTGCTTGGCTTCAGTCAGACTAGAGTGGGGGTTGGCAGTGGGCATGACTCTGAACCATCTCCTACCCCCTCTTTCCAACTCTTCTACATTTGCTTAAAGGAAGGAGTGGGACAAGTTCACTGCAAACCAGAATTTACAATAACATTTTCTGTTAAAAGAAAACTTTTATGATTCTTCTAAGCCACTCCCTACTTTAGATCTCAAATATACAGGTAGGAGTAGGGCAACAAAATAGGCTTTCCATATTGGCACAGGGGTAAACAATACACATACCAATGTAGGAGGCACAGGAGGGGTGGGTTAGATCTCTGGGTCAAGAAGATCCCCTGGAGAAGGGCATGACAACCCACTCCAGTATTCTTGCCTGGAGAATCCCACAGACAGAGGAGCCCGGTGGGCTGCAGTGCGTGGGGTCGCACAGAGTCAGACACAACTGAGCAAACACGCACTAGGGGGATGAACTTTGAGTGGAGCTTTCCTGATCATAGGCAGTTTCCATAGGTGCACAACCCATCTTTCGCCTTCAGCCAAGTCCTCCAGCATTTGGTGAGGACGCAGGAGCCTGAAGGTTCCCATGCATAAAGAATGCACTGTGCTGGTGGAAGGCACTTCACTCCCACACAGATCCTAGACTTTTTGTCTAACAAAAACTTCTTTACCATCAAGGTTAAGGGTATCGTTTATCAGCTAAAGTCATTTTTTTTTTTTCAGGAAATAATCCTGCTGAAACAAATCATGTCATATTAAGGTAGATAGATTAAGTAATGTTTAAGAAATTTCCCAACTTCGATTAGCTATAGGGTGTCAAGATAGGAATTTTTACAAAGAAAACCAAACTTTTATTTTTTTTTCCTTCTGCGGCTCTTATGATTCTGTTATTTTTAGTGGCCCCACCACCCTAACGTAGACTCATTTCTTCTCCCCCTTGGGCTGTTAAGCCAGAACAGGAAGCATTTCATGACGGGCAGGATGGATTTCCAGAACTCCCCAGTGCTTCTAAATCTCCTGCTTTGGCTGGGGGAAATTGCCCAGCACAATTTGTAATATCAGACAGCAGTGTAAGGAGAGGCTAAATGTCAGGGCTGGGGAAAGAGAATGATGAGGGATAAATGTGATCGCCTAAAGCAGGGCTGAAGACGATCTCATTAATCTTCCATTTTATGGGCACTGGTCTCCAAGACAGACAACAGGAGCACACATAGGAGAGGCATGCTCTGGGCAGCTTAGAGGACAAAGCTTTCCCACACTGAGCTAGCTGGAATGTCAAGTGACCCTGGGGATGCCCGTATTCTGATGTTCTTGGTGTTGCCTCAAAGACTGTTGGAAGAATATGGACATGTGAGCCTTAAACCTCTGTGGGGGAAATCTCTCATTGTTTGTGGATCAGAGTTGGGGTTTTATGTTTTACACAAATCAGCCTTCTTTTAGATGATGGCAATTAAGAATAACTTTTCTGTGGTATTCAGGACCCCAAAGCTTCAATGTCATAATTGCTATATTAAGGCCCATCTCTATCTGAATAAAGGCTTCCCTGGTAGCTCAGATGGTAAAGAATCTGCCTGCAGTGCAGGAGATGCAGGTTTGACCCCTGGGTTGAGAAGATCTACTGGAGAAAGGAATGGCAATCCACTCCAGTATTCTTGCCTAGAAAACCCCAAGGATGGAGAAGCTTGGTTGCCTACAGTCCACGGAGTCATAAAAAGTTGGACATGACTGAGCGACTTCACTTTTACTTTATGGTGGCTCAGACAGTAAAGAGTCTGCCTGCAATGTAGGAGATGCAGGTTTGATCCCTGGGTTGAGAAGATCCCCTGGAGAAGGGAACGGCTACTCACTCCAGTATTCTTGCCTGGAGGATCTCATGGACAGAGGAGTCTGGTGGGCTACAGTCCATGGGGTTCCAGTCTGAATAAACAATTTCCCATTAAGCCAGTTTAGGTGACAGTCAAATTTTTTATCATTTCATGTGTCTCATTCAGTGATTCTGAACTGTCAGTCTTAATCATGGATTTACAAGTGAAATTATTTCATTTACATATTTATTGAGATGGTGCAGTGGGCTAGGTATTGTAGTAGAGTCAATGTCTGGCACAGAAGTACCCTGAGCAGAAAATTACATTAAAACGTGACAGTCCCTACGGCTTACAAATGAATACAGAAGCAACAATGTAGCCAAGGGAGAGTGTACACCCGCTTTGGCCAGGGGGATGAGGAAAAGCTTGAAGATATGTTCCTGAGGTTGATTCTTGAAAAAATAGGAGTTTGCTATAAGCACAATCCTGGTGAAGGTTTTCCTAGTGTAACAAATATTACTCAAATGGTGCACACCAAAAAGAGTGTCTGATGGATTGAATGTTTCGTCTTGAAATATACTAAGCTCAGTTACTAAAAAATACTGGACAAATAGTTTCAGTTCTGTCATAGTTGAAAACACATAAGTTCTTTCACACATTATACCAGTGCATAAGTTAGCTAATGATCAGATTCTGTGCTGTGAGAATTGTATGATTAGTCATTTAGAATGTTATATGAGAATATCTCATATCCCACATTCTAATAAGTGTATGTTTATTTTAATTTGTCTGTTCCCATGCCTACAATACACTAAAAACTTCTATTCATAACAATTGTAGAACTCTGAAATGATTTCTGACATAATGGAAAAAAAAAAGCTTATGGAACAGAGTTTTAATGTTGTGGATTTTCAAATTTATTTTTCATCCTTTCCTTTTAAAAATCTTTAAGTTTTGATATAATTTATTCATTTCTAAAAGGCAGAGCTATATCTCCCCAAACCTGACTGTCTTCTTGTGCATTGTGTAGAAAAAGTGTTCCAAGCACATTTGTCAGATTGTATTTAATGCATTGAGTTTGTTTACTAGAAGAACTGACTAAACTACACAAATTGTTTTCTTATTTTGCTGAGGAATCTGATTCCATAGAGTCATTTGGGACCATCATTATTATTTTTTTAATAAACAACACAATTTTAACCTTAATTTTAAAATAATTTCAAAAGATAAGAGTGGCAAAAGCAGTATGAAGATTCCCAATCACCCTCCAGCTTTCCAAAATGATGACAGCTTTGCATAACTACAAGCATAATAGTCATTTTAATATCTTAGTTTAATGTCAATAATTAATTAATTAGTGAAGTAATCACAAATTTCACAATTGTGTACCTAATGTGATTTTTCGGGTCCAGGATTCAATTCATAATACCACATTGTAATTCAAGATTACGTTTCTGTAGCCTCCTGCAAGTTGAAATTGTTCTTTATTTTTCATGACCTTACGTTTTTGAAGAAGGCTGGACAGTTGCTTTGTAGGCTGTCCCTCCTTCGGGGTTTGTCTGATATTTCCTTACAATCAAATCTGGGTTTGCATTTTTGGCAAGAGGGGCACAGAGGCGTTACTCCTGTGACAGAGCATCATATCAGGAAAGGTGTGTTGGTGCTGTGTCTCCTTACTGGTCACGCTAGCTTTGGTCACTATCGAGTCTGACAAGCTTGCAATGATCACTGCTATATTGCAGCTAGACCAACTTAGGTTCCCAATTTCACCTTCAGACATTTATTTTGGGAACAGTTGTTGAGATAACTATGTAAGTTCTGGTTGAAAGAGCCAAGATTGTGATAATCTTTCAAATTCCATAACTGAAACTCTGGAAACCAACACCCAGGTCTAAAGGTTTTGCTTTAGAAATCAGCAGATGCCTCCTCTTATTGCTTTCCTTCCTTCTCTGTCCAGAGTTGGATAAAATCCACCAGGATAACCAGACTCCACTGCACTACCCACTGTCTTTTCTTTCTAGAAATGGAGCAGCATGGATCACATTTCCCCAAGAAAACTTTAACACAGACTTGCCGTTCTTCAGTTTTTCAGCCTCATGGTAAATCGTCAACTAAATATCCTTCTTTTTAATTTTTATGAAGGAAATGACCTCTTTCTGATCCCCAGTTTCCTTTTAATGTTATCGGATATTATAAGATTGGTTTATGTAAAGACAAAAGAAGACCAATGACCCAGTTGAAAATGACAGGAAACGGGAGAGATAAAACCAAGAAAGCACAAGAGCTGAAAAAAAAAATTAGCAAGAAAGTTTAACTATATATGCGTCATTGTGGGAAACAGCAGTGGAACAAAGTTTACCCTTCTCCAAATCAGGAATTCAATTGGAAATAGGAAGAAAGAGCAAGGGCACGCAACTGACAAGGCCCCTAGTATGGACGTGCATGTGAAATTACCCTGCCAGGGCCCATCATTACAGAATTACTGTGCTAGCAGCCGGTGGCTGGCAAGTTAACAGTCTGTTCATGTGATCCTAAATAGAGCTGATGAGATCATTTTAGCAAGATCATATAACCACTCTGGCCACTTTGTGATTAAAAGAAAAGAAGGCTGTTACTATGTCACAATCCTAGTACTGTAAATTATCAAATGAGTATACAAAAAAAAAATGTGGTCTTCATTTGAGGTTCAGTATATTCATAGAGTCAATCAGGATTTATCCCTGTAGAAACTTAGTAAATATGTGACTTGGAGCATTAAACCATGGCTGTTTATAGTTTCTCCATCTTGGAAGAACCTGCTGTGAAATCAGAGGGGAGAAATCACTATTTTAGTGACTCTAAGATTCAGATGACCTAGTTGGAAACCTTGGCCTCACCACCACCACATTAAAAATGATCTGGCCCTTATTGCCAAGGTCCAGTCCAGGATGGAGAAGCAACTGATATCCCCTCATCCCCTCTAACATCTGAAGAAGGAGATGAGAGAAGAGTCCAAAATTCACTCACTCCATGTATCTGAACTGTTCACAGGGTCCACTTTTAAGTACATCCAGTCTCAGCATTTGACACCAGTATCAAGTGTAAATGTTCACTTCCCAAAACACCTTCATGACTGTTCTCTAGTCTGTCTTTCTTGACAGCACCGTTCAGTTCTTAGCCTGTCCTTTTGAAAATGATGCCACAGAATTAAATTCACGAGCTGCTTTCCCTGCTGCGTTTGCGAAGAAGTTTTTAAATAACAATACATCCTCTGTAGTTATTTAATACTTTCAAAAGGAATATATATATATATATATATAGCTACTTCATGGTTAACTCTTGAAATGTGTAAGCCTAGGAATTTAGCAGGTCTGCAAAACTCCAACACCTTCTAAATCTGACTTCCATTTGAAAAGCTAGAAGACCATTTAACTGTGATAACAAGGGCCTTAAAAGATCACATTGACTACCAAAGAGAAGTAAATAGATCCGATGAAAGAAATTTCTGTGGCTGACTGCTTGGGTTTGCTCTTGTAAAAGGCACCTTTTTATTTAAATTAGGCAAATGGCATCGTTTCCTGCCTAATGAGGCCGCTTGGGCTAGTGGTTTGGAGGTGTCACCTCCACTTTCATCAGATAGTCATAATTAGGGTGAATGGACCAACCAGGGCAGTGGAGAGCAAGTCAAAGGTGTTCTGAATGGAAACGAAAAGGACCTCCAACCAGCAGACCACCAGGGCGCAATCAGAAGGAAACGGCGATGGCGGGAACACACAGCTGGGGAAAAGCAACCTGGTACCAGGGATGTGGCTGCTGAATTACAGTCCATCATAAGTCTGAATCCTGGCTATCCAGGTTGCCTAACCATTTCTGTTTTCATTACATCCACTTTCCCAGAACAGCTCCCCAAACTCACTTTTCTCCCACTTTCACTGCCCATCAAAACAGCCCATGATGGATTTAAATCACATTTGTTCTTTTATTTGCCTGTTGCATCTTTCTGTTTCAACTTGAGGTATCTTTCAACAATGTTAGAATTTCTCTGCCTTTGTTCACAAGAAGTCCTCTGACTTCTTAAATGTACACCTTTGGATGCCTTGTAGAATCTGTATCAGATAGAAATAACTGCTCTGCTGCTAAGTCACTTCAGTCGTGTCCGACTCTGTGTGACCCCATAGACGGCAGCCCACCAGGCTCCCCCATCCCTGGGATTCTCCAGGCAAGAATACTGGAGTGGGTTGCCATTTCCTTCTCCAATGCATGAAAGAGAAAAGTGAAAGTGAAGTCGCTCAGTCTGTCCGACTGTTAGCGACCCCATGGACTGCAGCCCACCAGGCTCCTCCGTCCATTGGATTTTCCAGGCAAGAGTACTGGGGTGGGGTGCCATTACCTTCCCCGAATAACTGCTCTAAATCCCCTTTAAATTTAAGTTTTTACAAAGTTTCAAAACATAAATGTCTTTTACTTAAGGAAGATTTCTGAGGGAAATTTCTAGGCCAATCCAGACCCCAACCTGAACTCTGACTCAATAAAAGGGTATGATAGTGCAGGGGAAACATACTCAAGGTCAAGTTACTTTTCAAAATACTGGAAAGATGGAGCTGAGATAACCGTGTTATTAATTTGAAGGAGGCATGGAAGTAGCTTTGGAGAGCTTAGTGGGTCAAGAAAATGGAAAGGAGCAAACAGGTTCCAGATCAGTGAGTAATAGACATCAGAATGATAAATCATGTCTATTCCTGAGCTCATTTTCCAGAAATTCTGATTTCTGGGGGTACACAAAGATCCACATGTTTTAAAGAACCCAGACTGATCTGATTCAGACTGTCATCACAGAGAGTGCCTCTGGGGAACACAGTGCTGATATATGATTGACCTCTTTTTGTGGCAAGGGACAAACTCATTTCAACTTTATTTAAGCCAGAGAAGCAAGAACGTATTGATTGAAGTGGTTGAAATGTTCCAGAGCAGATCTTTGAGGTTAAGGTGAAACTGGACCCAGGTGCTGAGAGGAAGGCATCGGGAAACATTTTCTGACTTCTGGCTGTCTCTGTATACTTGTGGGTTTTCTTCTTAAGACGGGTTTGACTGGGGATGATATTGACATGGTACTAACAAAGCTGGCTTAAAGATAACTCTAAACGAGCAACCCGATCAAAAAGATAGCTTCTACAATCAGTTCAACAAATTTCCCTTGATTTAATCATATTGGATTAATTTGTGGAATTAATTAAATTAATTTGTGGAAATAATTAAATTAATTTATGGAATTGCTGGAGCCCATGGAGTCACAAAGAGCTGAACACGACTTAGCAACTGAACAGCAACAACAATGGAATTAACTTGGCCCACTAAACCAAGGCTGCAGTAAACAGGAAGAAGGAACATACTGATTAACCAGCGAACGGGAAGAAGGAACATACTGATTAACTACTGCCTGGATCACGGGTTAGGGTCTGCACACACAAACTAGTATGTGAAATATGAAGCTTGGAAAAATACTTTGTTTAAACACAAAACAGTGAGCTTAAAATGTAAAGTAAAACAAAAAATAAAAGTGATAGGTGGCTATGGCAAAATTTTGAATGCAATTCATGAATGACTGAAATTTTGATAACGTATCATGTATTCAGGAAGAACCGAGTGGGAAATACACCCATTGTTAGGGAGAAAGGTACATGTTAGTCAGTTAATGTCACAGTTAGAGACAGAAATGACAGAATAACAGGTTATAACACATTGGAAAGAGAGAACTAATTAATCTTTATTAAATACACATGTATAAAAGAGACATAGGAAAAAAGATGAATTTGCCCAGAGTTTCAGCCAAGATTTAAAAAGAGGTGATAGAAAGAAATTTTTGCCTCTTTGTTTCCAGTGCTAATGTCAGATTCCCTTTCTGCCAGAATTAGCTTAAGTTCAGTTCAGTTCAGTCGCTCAGTCGTGTCCGACTCTTTGCGACCCCATGAATCGCAGCACGCCAGGCCTCCCTGTCCATCACTAACTCCTGGAATTCACTCAGACTCGCGTCCATTGAGTCCGTGATGCCATTCAGCCATCTCGTCCTCTGTTATCCACTTCTTCTCCTGCCCCCAATCCCTCCCAGCACCAGAGTCTTTTCCAATGAGTCAACTCTTCTCATGAGGTGGCCAAAGTACTGGAGTTTCAGCTTTAGCATCATTCCTTCCAAAGAAATCCCAGGGCTGATCTCCTTCAGAATGGACTGGTTGAATCTCCTTGCAGTCCAAGGGACTCTCAAGAGTCTTCTCCAATACCACAGTTCAAAAGCATCAATTCTTCTGCGCTCAGCCTTCTTTACAGTCCAACTCTCATATCTGTACATGACTACTGGAAAAAATTAAAGAGGGTGTTAAAAAAAATAGAGGGGGGAGGTGGTGGTTTCTGAATGAAGTTTCATTTGGGGCAAAATGAGGGCTGCAAGCCAGGAGTCAGCATCTCAGATAGCTTTGAGGCACTGGCTCCAAAGAGAAGGTCATGGGGAAAGTTACTATTATATGTGATTTTATTGAAGGGGGTACATGCACATATCTTTGTCAAGGCTTACAACTAGTTATGAGGAGCAGATGTCACTGTTAATGACTCTGGTGATTTTTTAAATATCTGAAGATGCAAGAATTTGGGCTCATAAAACCTCCTGAAAATAACAATCTAACAGCCTATTCTGCCACTAGTTCTGGCTTCCATCCTGAGCTCCTTTCAGAGTATGCTGAAGGTCAGTGGCCACACTGGTGAATGATTTATCCTTGCAGAGGCAGATAGTGAGTGCCAATTTTTAGTTGGCAAGGGTGGAGTGATTTTTACACTGAATCCTTTCAGCAGCCCGCCTGGTTTTCTTGTTCTTTGTCATCCTCAAACCCTACATGTCACATTCAACATATTAACACACAGCATTGACCTATGGAAAAGGTAAGTTAGCTCCTGCACATCCAAACTCTAGGTGTTATTCGTAAAACTCAGCTCAAAATACTTGATTTCTTTTTCACTACAGGAGGTAAAATCAACGTGTAAAAGAAAAAAAAGGCATTTATAGATATCCCCAAAGAAATTAATGAACCTAATAATTTATTTTTGCTTGTGTGATATTCGGTCATTTCCTGTGGTTTACCCTTAATGAAACTTTTTTATTTTGCATCATTTTCTCTGTTGCAGAGATGGAGATTGATGTGGTAAGGAATGAGAAATAAGATGTTTTAGTAGGAAATTGAAAAGCATCACTTCTTAATAGCAGAAAACCATCTGCTCACCATGTATACTTGTGAGGATTTGAGTCAAGAACATCACATAGGCATATCTGAATGTAGTTCAAATCAGCATTTCTTAATTATTTGCCCATGACCTAATCAGCAAAATGGAAAACTCTATGGATTAGGACTTTGCCTAAAAATTCTGTACCTCTACATTTCCATCCCAGTTTAGAACCATCAGAATGGTTTAGTACATTTTTGTGGAAGAGATAACATATGTTCCTTTTAATGAAAGTTACTTGAAATTTCCAATTGAGCTTAAAAATAAGTAATTCAAAATCTCTTAGGAAGAAAAGCTAGCTATCTTTTGAAAGTTAAGGCTTAAGGTTTGTAAAAAGAAGTAAAGTTGAGAAATTCTAAACATTTTTAGAGTTTATATGAAAGACATACAAATATTTGGAGTTTACATGAGAAATGTATTATAATGGAGAATACAGCACCCTTTTTCTGAACTGATGGGTTTTTTCCTTTGCCACAACTAAATCCATCAAAATATATTCTAGATCATTAAATTTTATGATTTCCCTAGATTTCAGGGTACTTCTGATTTTTGGACGTATTAACTTTATATGAGTGTAATATAAGGTCAAAGCTGATACTTCTTAAGAAAAACAGGCTAAATTTATCCATTCATTTATTCCCCATTAAAGTTATCCTAAATGACTTATCAAATACTTTAAAAAGACAAAGGCCACTTTTCACATGGGTCGTTAAGAAGATACTGGAATCATGGGGTATGCCTGTGATTATTTCTAGATTCAAAAAGATTTAGTAAATCTGCTTAAAATTTCATACTTAGAAGACCTTTTTAATTAAAAGTATATATTAGCAACATTCTAAGGTNATAAAGGTGAAGGCAAAAATTAGGAATCTGGGATTAATAATATACGCTACTAATATATAAAAGATATAACCAACAAGGACTTACTGTAAAGTACAAGGAAATATATTTGATATCTTGTAGTAACCTATAATAGAAAAGAATCTCAAAAAGAATGTGTGTGTGTGTGAATCACTTTCCTGTATACCTGAAACTAATGCAAAATTGTAAATCAACAACGCTTCAATTAAAAAACAGGAAGAAAAAGGGATTTTGTAGTCCAAGAAGTTTGGGATTTGTGTTCTAGAAAATCAAAATGCACATTAGTATATTAAGGTCTATAAGGCAATGCATGCTAAGTGGCTTCAGTAGTGTCTGACTCTTTGTGACCCTATGAGTCTGTTAGGCTATTCTGTCCATGGGATTCTCCAGGCAAGAAGACTGGAGTGGGTTGCCACTCCCACTCCAGGAGATCTTCCTAACCCAGGTATCGAACCCATGTCTCTTGTGTCTCCTGCATTGGCAGGTAGATTCTTTATCACTAGCACCATCTGGGAAGTAACTTGTCTTCAAGTTGAACATATATTACATACTTTATGAGTCATTTTGTCACAGGTTTTATAGAATAGTAGAAAGAAGTCATAGGATATCATGATTAAGAAACACTCTGGGACCAAAATGATTGGATTGAAATATTGCCTCTTAATTCACCTGGAACTTAATTAAAATTTCTCTAGCTATGGGCTTCTAAAATGGGCTTCCCTGATAGCTCAGTTGGTAAAGAATCCACCTGCAGTGCAGGAAAGCCTGGTTCGGTTCCTGCTTCGGGAAGATCCCCTGGAGAAGGGAAAGGCTACCCACTCTAGTATTCTGGCCAGAAGAGTCGGACCAGACTGAGTGACTTTCACTCCACTTTAAGCTATAAAATGGTGATGTTGGTATAATAATGTCTGTCTGATAAAGTTATGATTAGTACAATATTAATTAATATATGTAAGTGCTCAGAATAGTTCACAGCACAAAGAATAGTTATCAAATGCTAACTATTAACATAGTTTGGTAAGCTTTATTGGGACATTGGAGTAATCCGGAATTGTTTCATGTGTTCTTATTCTTTCTCTTTTTAATATGCATGTTTGTGTACATGGTGAATATGCACACATGTACACTTATCTATCGATATCTGTGATAATAAGTCCTACTTTCCAAAATATTGCAAAATACTTCTAATTAAAAATCATAACTTAAAATCAGTTTCATTCCTGGGGTTAAAATATTCAGTTTACTAGAGAGTTGTTTATGACATTTTCTTAAAATATGAATAAAATCATGCCATTCTGTTTCCAGGAACACTGTGCCTATATAGCCAATATGAATTAGAGATAGTGCTTCCCAAGGACTGACCCACCTTTGACTAGCATGCCCATTTCCAAGTCTACTAACAGAGTTTCTTAAATCTTTTGACTTTAAAATTTTATCATACACTTGCATTGGTTGCATACCAGAGCATAAGTTTCTTGAGAGTATTTTATTAATATAGTATCTGGTTGCTTGATACATATGGCCTCTTCAACTATTACTCCTAGGTTAGACACGGTATAACATATTCATTGAAATCTATACATTTGTAGTAAGATTGAAAGAAAAAATCTACATTGCCCATATATAGCTCGTACTGTCCTCACACTCTTGTAGAATGATAGTTGTGGAAAAGAACTCAGCAGAAAAATGCAAACTCATTTATGCTTTTTTTAAAATGAGTTTTGTTTTTTAAAATAATGCATCATCAGTCTAATGTATATTGCCAAAAAGAGGAATTTCTTGGCTTACATAATTGTACTATTCAAGCTGTGAAATTGCTTTAGCTACCTCTGCATGCAAAACCTTAAATCAATGGATCTCAGTGGGGGAGTTACCACCCTTCAGGGTGCATTTTGTAAATTTATGGAGGTTATTTTTAGTTATCACAACACTTGGGGGTGGTGGCTAAACTACAGTTGGTGACTGGGGCCAGGAAGTTTAGATATCCCGCAATGATCAGGAGTGTGCTGCAAATATGTATAGTTTGTATTCAAGAGAGATGTTAAATAGTCTTCATGTAGCCAAAACCTGTTTTTACCTAAACTGTAAATTGAAACCCCAATTTATATATAAATTCAAACAATTTTTTGACAGACCAAATAACCAAGAAATGAAAATGTTATATAAATTAAAGGAAGACTGTTCTGCTTTAAACATTACCAAGAATTGTACATCATTTTGAATATTTATGTGGCCACACTTCTCATGGAATTTAAATCTGGATCTCAATTTGCAGATTTTGCATGCAAATTCTTAACAGGGGATATGGGAGACTCTTTTTCACAGCCAGGTGAAAATATTAAAAGTAGTGGAGACATGAGATAAAAGTAGTGGAAACATTATATTTTATTAATAAAGTTGATCCAAAGTTAATTCATATTCTTAACTTTTTAGTTTTGAGTATTTCTATAGTACAATGCTGAAGCTGAAGCTCCAATACTTTGGCCACCTGATGAGAAGAGCTGACATTATAAAAAACCTTGATGCTGGGAAAGATTGAAGGCAGGAGAAGGGGACAACAGAGGATGAGATGGTTGGATGGCATCACCGACTCAATGGACATGAGTTTGAGCAAGCTCTGGGAGATGGTGAAGGACAGGGAAGCCTGGTGTGCTGCAGTCTATGGAGTCACGAAGAGTCAGACACGACTCAGCAATTGAACAACATAGCAAAATGAAAAATCAAGTTTTGAACAACCATATTGAATCAATTTTTATTGTTGTGTTTTCTATACTGAAAACATGTATTCATGATGTTCCTAAAGGTTTGATCACTATGCCTCTATAGATTTTTTATTGATATTCTTTGTCCCAGTGTCTCCTGTCTTACATTAATCCATATGGCCTCCAAGACCTTTTTTACATAATAGAAACAGTTATATGCTTCAACATATGGTAGAATCTTAAAACAGGAGATACATTTTGTGATTCTCTGACTCCATTCTATTCCAAATTGTATTCACATGGCAATCAAGTGTGTAGACACTGCCATATATATATATATATATGCCATATATATATATATATATATATGAAGTGAGCTAATGTGCAGTACACCTCAAGTGTTAGCCATTCAATCATGTCTGACTCTTTGTGACCCCATGGACTGCAGCTTCTCCAGGCAAGAATATTGGAGTGGGTTGCCATTTCCTCCTCCAGGGTATACACCTGAAACTAACACAAAATTATAAATCGACTATACGTCAATGAAATTTTTAAAAAATGAAAAAATATATACCTAGTTTCACATCTTGGCTCTGTTGCTCACTAGCTATGGAATCCTGGGTAAGTTACCTAACCACTCTGTGTCTTAGTTTCCTGTAAAATAATGATTCCCATCTATTAAGGAAATTCACATGATGATTAAATGAGTTAATACACTTAAAAAGTATAGAACTAAGCCAGACACACAGAAAACATTATAAAAATATTTTGATAAAGGAAATCTTAAGAATTATTTTCAAACTACTCCTATAAAGGAGGTCTAAACTGTCTCCAAACATTTTGACTTCTCATTTTATCCATTTCTGTGATATTCGTTGGGGCTGTGTACCTGTATTGATTAAAGCCGTTTACCTCTATATCACTCACAGGCAACCTACTTTATTATTTACTTCTCCTCATGCTGAGTTTTGTTCTAATGTCCAACTGTATCTCTGCTTTCATTTTATGTAAAAATTATACAAAGTTGCTGCTGCTGATCTTCTCCCTTTTTACTTTAAAGGGAAAAGTGAAAGTGTTAGTCACTCAGTCGTGTCCAACTCTTTGTGACCCCATGGACTGTAGCCCCCCAGGTTCCTGAGTCCATGGGATTCTCCAGGCAAGAATACTGGAGTGGGTAGCCATTTCCTTTCTCCAGGGGATCTTCCTGACCCAGAAATCAAACCCAGGTTTCCTGCATTGCAGGCAGACTCTTTACCTTCTGAGCTACCAGGGAAGTCCCATGTTTACTATAATTATTAAAATAATTGATGACTTTATGTCTCCTAGTATAGTCGGTCTGAGCATTTACAAACTGAAATGAAATATTTCAGTATGAATTACTTTATTTTTATTCTTCTGTGTAACAGGGCTTTAGACTGACTTTTAAGGAAAAAAAGTGTTATATGTGAATTTTATTCCAAGATAGGAAACAAAACATTAAAAAATATTCTTTTCATCTTGATTGAGGATTATTGTGGGAGAATATGAAGAAACCTTAAAACATCTCTTCCCTGAGCCCCTGGACTATTTTTTTTAAATTGGAGTATAATTGCTTTCCATAGTTGTGTTAATTTCTGTTGTATAATAGTGTAAATCAGCTATCAAGAAGTAAAGTGAAGTTGCTCAGTTGTGTCCGACTCTTTGCAACCCCATGGACTGTAGCCTACCAGGCTCCTCCCTCCATGGGATTCTCCAGGCAAGAGTACTGGAGCGGGTTGCTATTTCCTTCTCCAGGGGATTTTCCCGACCCAGGGATCAAACCCAGGTCTCCCGCATCCCAGGCAGACACTTTAACCTCTGAGCCACCAGGGAAGCCCTAATATCAATTCTGCCGGAACCCAGGATTGAACCAGGGACCTTTAGATCTTCAGGCTAATGCTCTCTGAACTGTGCTTTTCCAGCAGCTATATATATATATATATATATATGAAGTGAGCTAATGTGCAGTACACCTCAAGTGTTAGCCATTCAATCATGTCTGACTCTTTGTGACCCCATGGACTGCAGCTTCTCCAGGCAAGAATATTGGAGTGGGTTGCCATTTCCTCCTCCAGGGTATACACCTGAAACTAACACAAAATTATAAATCGACTATACGTCAATGAAATTTTTAAAAAATGAAAAAATATATACCTAGTTTCACATCTTGGCTCTGTTGCTCACTAGCTATGGAATCCTGGGTAAGTTACCTAACCACTCTGTGTCTTAGTTTCCTGTAAAATAATGATTCCCATCTATTAAGGAAATTCACATGATGATTAAATGAGTTAATACACTTAAAAAGTATAGAAATAAGCCAGACACACAGAAAACATTATAAAAATATTTTGATAAAGGAAATCTTAAGAATTATTTTCAAACTACTCCTATAAAGGAGGTCTAAACTGTCTCCAAACATTTTGACTTCTCATTTTATCCATTTCTGTGATATTCGTTGGGGCTGTGTACCTGTATTGATTAAAGCCGTTTACCTCTATATCACTCACAGGCAACCTACTTTATTATTTACTTCTCCTCATGCTGAGCTTTGTTCTAATGTCCAACTGTATCTCTGCTTTCATTTTATGTAAAAATTATACAAAGTTGCTGCTGCTGATCTTCTCCCTTTTTACTTTAAAGGGAAAAGTGAAAGTGTTAGTCACTCAGTCGTGTCCAACTCTTTGTGACCCCATGGACTGTAGCCCCCCAGGTTCCTGAGTCCATGGGATTCTCCAGGCAAGAATACTGGAGTGGGTAGCCATTTCCTTTCTCCAGGGGATCTTCCTGACCCAGAAATCAAACCCAGGTTTCCTGCATTGCAGGCAGACTCTTTACCTTCTGAGCTACCAGGGAAGTCCCATGTTTACTATAATTATTAAAATAATTGATGACTTTATGTCTCCTAGTATAGTCGGTCTGAGCATTTACAAACTGAAATGAAATATTTCAGTATGAATTACTTTATTTTTATTCTTCTGTGTAACAGGGCTTTAGACTGACTTTTAAGGAAAAAAAAGTGTTATATGTGAATTTTATTCCAAGATAGGAAACAAAACATTAAAAAATATTCTTTTCATCTTGATTGAGGATTATTGTGGGAGAATATGAAGAAACCTTAAAACATCTCTTCCCTGAGCCCCTGGACTATTTTTTTTAAATTGGAGTATAATTGCTTTCCATAGTTGTGTTAATTTCTGTTGTATAATAGTGTAAATCAGCTATCAAGAAGTAAAGTGAAGTTGCTCAGTTGTGTCCGACTCTTTGCAACCCCATGGACTGTAGCCTACCAGGCTCCTCCCTCCATGGGATTCTCCAGGCAAGAGTACTGGAGTGGGTTGCTATTTCCTTCTCCAGGGGATTTTCCCGACCCAGGGATCAAACCCAGGTCTCCCGCATCCCAGGCAGACACTTTAACCTCTGAGCCACCAGGGAAGCCCTAATATCAATTCTGCCGGAACCCAGGATTGAACCAGGGACCTTTAGATCTTCAGGCTAATGCTCTCTGAACTGTGCTTTTCCAGCAGCTATATATATATACATATATTCTCTCCCTCTGGGACCTCCCTCCCAACCCCACCCCCTACCACCCCTTTAGTCATCAGGTCCTCACAAAGCAGCTTCCCCCTAGCTATTTCCACATGGGAATGTGTGCTCACCAATGCCACTCACATCATGGTTGCAGATAGTCTTGAGAAGTAAGAAAGCTCTTCTCAGAGTCAAGGGACGGCCCTATGACCCTGTATCTAATACTTCTAAAGGAAGAAACAGGAAATCAGGTTTCTTTATTCCTCATAAACTCCAAAAACTAATAATTATAGTTGACCATAATTATCAAACAAGTTTCAATAAGTTATACATACTGAATGAAAATACAGAATTAAGGAAAGAAATCACCAATAAATCTTTGTCTTAAATTAATTCTTACCCTCTTATGTTTAAAGATGGGGAAACAGTGGAAACAGTGTCAGACTTTATTTTGGGGGGGCTCCAAAATCACTGCAGATGGTGAATGCAGCCATGAAATTAAAAGACACTTACCCCTTGGAAGAAAAGTTGTGACCAACCTAGATAGTATATTCAAAAGCAAAGACATTATTTTGCTGACTAAGGTCCGTCTAGTCAGTTCAGTTCAGTTCAGTTCAGTCAAGGCTATGGTTTTTCCTGTGGTCATGTATGGATGTGAGAGTTGGACTGTGAAGAGGGTTGAGCTGTGGTGCTGGAGAAGACTCTTGAGAGTCCCTTGGACTGTAAGAAGATGCAACCAGTCCATTCTGAAGGAGATCAATCCTGGGATTTCTTTGGAAGGAATGATGCTAAAGCTGAAACTCCAGTACTCTGGCCACCTCATGCGAAGAGTAGACTCATTGGAAAAGACTCTGATGCTGGGAGGGATTGGGGGCAGGAGGAGAAGGGGACGACCGAGGATGAAATGGCTGGATGGCATCACTGACTCGATGGACGTGAGTCTGAATGAACTCCGGGAGATGGTGATGAACAGGGAGGCCTGGCGTGCTGCGATTCATGGGGTTGCAAAGAGTCGGACACGATTGAGCGACTGAACTGAACTGAACGGTTTTAAAGTAAACCATATGGCTTTTTCAACTTTTCCAGATTCCCTTTGACTCTGGGAAAAATATCAGAATACTTTATCTTAGTTAATTATACTGTCCACTCTGAGTCCTCACCTTAGGGACCTTAAGACTTTACACACCTTTAATAATAATCTGAATCATGAATCATTTTTATCTCCAGGTCAATAATGACTCATTTATGTAATGTGTTGAGGGAAAAACAAAATCCCAAACCGAAACTCCACATCACTCTCTTTTCAGAATTAAACAGTCTTGAGTATTATTTCCTTTGCTACTTCAACTGAAAGAATGTGAGTCCAAAAGCAGTTTTACAAGACTTGAATGGAATTATAAAATATTCTTAAAGCCAATTTTATCCTCCTGAATTTTAATGATAAAATGAGCCTTGTTCCTAAAAAATAGGATCAGAATAGTGGTCTAGAAATTATATGCAGTTACTAGCCCAGGTAATATTTGAGTCAGTGGAATATTAACTTCCTGAACGCTTGCTTGCTTATTACAAATTTGGTTGGACAGTCGGCAGTGCTGACTGTGGCACAGCCATTCTCTCTGTTCATTCTCTTTTAGGTGTCTTGCCTTCTAACGGGGCATAAGAGCAATGCGCTATAACTTGGGTTTGCTTGCAGCTGCAGGTCTACCTAATTTGTACTTTGGCACTCGAAAGATTATAATAAATGAAGTGCCGCTTTCAAAGTTTCAGACACACCAACTTTTCCCCCTGTTTGGCAAAGGTGGATTTAATTTGACTTTCATGAGTGCAAAATCCGTCTTCTTAGAAGTTGGTCAAACTATTAATTTTATAGCGGGGACAACTGAGTACAGTAAACCTTTTCACAAAGCCAGACAGCTTAACCTAATTAAAGGGTTGTTTTGACAGGTGGTTTAAACGAATACTATCAAGAACATTTCAAGAAATGAGGCTGATGAATACCTAGTGTGTGCACGTGGGTGAAAATGTGTTTTGGAAGGGTGTGACGACAGGTCTGTGTCCAAAACAAATGCCTCAGGATTCATCTGTGTGCTCGCTTGACAATTTATTGTTTTTATATAGATATTTTAAGGAGATGGATAACATAAAATCCACGTGAATATCATAAGATACCAAAAACTGACACTGTTCAAATAACGTGCAAAGTAACTGGCTTGTCTTCGAATTATTGTATTCCTTTAAGAGATCTTCCAAGGCGGCTCAGTGGTAAAGGATCCACCTGCCAATGCAGGAGACCCAGGTTAAATCCTTGGTTTGGGAAGATCTCCTAGAGTAGGAAATGACAACCCACTCCAGTATTCTTGCTTGAAGAATTCCATGGACAGAGAGACCTGGCGGGCTACATCCTATAGTTCCACAAAGAGTTCATGTGACTGACTGATTTTGCACGCACTCCTTTAAGAAACTGGAGATGAGTTAAGACAGAAGTTTAAACTTTGAATTGAGATTTTACTGAATATTAGTAAAATTTCTTACGCTTAGTTTTTTTTGTAATGTTTATTTTTACTTTATTTTGCTTTACAATTCTGTATTGGTTTTGCCATACACTGACATGAATCCGCCACAGGTGTACATGAGTTCCCAATCCTGAACCCCCCTCCCACCTCCCTCACCATATCATCTCCCTGGATCTTCCCCGTGCACCAGCCCCAAGCATCCTGTATCCTGTATCAAACATAGACTGGTGATTTGTTTCTTACATGATAGTATACATGTTTCAATGCCATTCTCCCAAATCATCCCACGCTCTCCCTCTCTCACACAGAGTCCAAAAGTCCGTTCTATGCATCTCTGTCTCTTTTGCTGTCTCACATACAGGGCTATCATTATCATCTTTCTAAATTCCATATATGTGTGTTAGTATACTGTATTGGTGTTTTTCTTTCTGGGTTACTTCACTCTGTATAATAGGCTCCAGTTTCATGAAAAGATGCTCAACATCACACATTATCAGAAAAATGCAAATCTAAACCACAGTGAGGTACCATTTCACACCAGTCAGAATGGCTGTGATCCAAAAGTCTACAAGCAATAAATGCTGGAGAGGGTGTGGAGAAAAGGGAACCCTCTTACACTGTTGGTGGGAATGCAAACTAGTACAGCCACTATGGAGAACAGTGTGGAGAATCCTTAAAAAATTGCAAATAGAACTGCCTTATGACCCAGCAATCCCACTGCTGGGCATACACACCAAGGAAACCAGAATTGAAAGAGACACGTGTACCCCAATGTTCATCGCAGCACTGTTTATAATAGCCAGGACATGGAAGCAACCTAGATGTCCATCAGCAGATGAATGGATAAGAAGGCTGTAGTACATATACACAATGGAGTATTACTCAGCCATCAAAAAGAATACATTTGAATCAGTTCTAATGAGGTGCTTAGGAGTTTTTGAATCCTAGGACTTGAGACATTCTGGAGATACTACCATTAACTTGTTCTATGATGGCTTGGACAGTTAAGCGCACAACTTTTCCACAGCTTTTCATGTCCTTTCATGCAGGTTTCAGTAATGAAATGTAAGCTGATTAACCTTCAAGAATGCGCTCTCAAGAGAAGATGCTTTAAGGTTTTTTCTAACATGATAGTATGTGGTCTTCTACGCCATGCTGCTCAGAATGTGGAATCGTGACACATTTCCATTTCTCGCTCTCTGTTTCTTCTCCTCATCTCTCCAGTAGAAAATAGGTTGGCCAAAAATTATTTTGGATATTTTTTGTAACACCTTTCAGAAAAGCTCAAATGAACTTTTAGGCCAACCCAAAAGTTAAGGTGATATGAGGCGATATAAGGTTCTGGGTCCTAGAAAATAAAATGATACCAAATCAATATGGGTGCTCATTAGTCATTTAATAATCATGCGATAGTATTATCTAAAAGTGATAATTTCTTGAGTAAACTTGCAACATTGACGACATCAAGAGTTTCAGAAAGAGCTGCCTTAGGTAGCAGCATATCTCTCATCAAACTGCTTCTTGATCTCTCTGATACTGGAATAATAATCTCTTAAAAATAATTTATGAGAATTTCTATTTTCACTTTTTCTGTATTTATAAAATTTTAAAAACTCTGTCAATAGCTGAAGTGGCATTATTACTGATGACAAGAATGGTAACAGAAATGAGGACACAAAACTTGCTCAAAGTCACATACCATAAATTAATCTGAAAATTAATCCATAAAGCTAAAATTCACTCCATGCCCTTAAAACTTGGAACATATTCTCTTAACCATTTAATTTTCCAAATATGTACTCTGAAATTTTGCATTGTTCAAATTTAATTTAAAATTTTAAAATAATACCAAAAAGTAAGATTTTTCCCCTTCATTTTTTAGGCTAATACAGAGCTAGCCTACATCCTAAAACATAGTTTCCACATAGATTATCACTATGAGGATGGTGAAATTACATTTATGTGAAAATTCTAACTATGTTAAAAGTTGAACTAATACAACTAATACTAGACATAGTAATGCTAGAATCATTAAGGCTTTTATTGATTTCAGTGTAACTAGAACTGGGGCGGGGTGAGGAGGCGCAGGGCAGTTAGAAATGTCAGAAAGCCAGAAGCCAGGTATTGGAATTAGGAGATAATACACAACTCAGGAGACTCAGACTTACTAAGATTCAAAATTTAGAAGAGCATCAGGTCCAAAATCTTCTTTCTAAATGTGTGCTTAATGAGTACACACCATACTTGGCAGAGAACAGTAACAAAGTCAGTATCTTTATTTGTCCATGGACACGGTGTGGAAATTGTCCTTTATTAAAATAAACTGTGTGGTCAAGAGAAGTGAAAGCGCGCGCGCNTAAAAAAAAAAAAGTTCTGCTTTTAATAAACTTAATTTTATTTTGATTTTGATGGTTTTCCAAGAAATAAAATAACAGTCACTACTTGTGACTTATTTATCGTTACTCTTGGTATTATAACTACAACATCGAGAAAGTGTTTATTATACATTTTTGTCTTGCCACCTCAGAGTATATTAATCTCAGCTGTGAATTTAGCAAAAATATACAAAGTTTGGCAATTTTAGTCTTCAAGTCTCGTAAAAGTTCTGTTGATACCTGAGGATGATTAGAGACATTTTTTAAATTCAGTATGATAAGTAACTTAAGTAATATTATGCTTCTTTCCTAACCTGAACTATGTACGGATTTATTATCTCAGTATTGATGGTTTGTGTATTTATCATCTCTTTTTGTTCTTTGAATTCTTCAAGTTATCAGCCAGAAGTAAATGCACAGAGCAGCCAGCCCTCGAGGGTCATTATGTAAGCTACTATTGCCCATGACTTATTTTACCCCAAAACTTAGAATGTTTACTTACACTGCACCTGGAATAAAAATAGATATGATGGACGACTACCCATTCATTCTTTTAAGAATCCACACAATAGCTGTAGCTAAAATCAGAGATCCACCTCACCTTATTCATTCTTTATCAATCTAGTAAAGAAAATGGATGCAGAATCAATAGGCTAGGACATTCTGTCTATTCTAGGAACTGCTGTTGTATAATACTTTTTTTTTTCACTCATAACTTAGTTCTCAAAACTTGTTTTGCGAGCTTGTTTGGGCTGTTTCTACCTTTCTCAGAGTTCTGTTAGACTCATCTACATCCATTGGAAGATATCCACTACTCCCTTGATGTCAGTACCGTTGATGAGCTGGATCTGTGATGGAAATGAACCCTAAGCTCACTGAGACGACTCCTCAACATCTTAGTGTGTTTTACTGTAATTCAATAAACACCCAAACTGTGATTGATTTTAAGTGATCATGGTGGGGAAAACAAAACTTGGGCTCTAGGAACATCAAAATGAGAGACTAAAAAATTAATTTTCTGAAGTATCCAATATCTCCTCAAGTCAGTGGTTTTTAAACTTTAGTGTTGTATTATCAATCACTGGAAGAGCTTGTTTTTAAAAAACAAACAAACCGGGTCCCAAACCATCCCCTGGACATTCTGATTTAATAAGTCTTCACTGAGACTTAGGAATCTTCATTTTTAACAAGCACCTTTTCTTGATGCAATTTGACAGTGTACCGTATTTTGAGAACATTTGTCTTAAATAAATCCTGAACCACAGGGCAGAATTTTTTAAATATATGCAATTTCCAGTGTGGAACTTGGGCATGGTCATGAAAGCAGCCTGCTTTCCCACTGCATCTGTGCTTATGGAAAACTGGAGCAGTGTTTTGTAATTGTGCTTCATACCCTGAGGTTTCTTATATAAACAGGCCATATAACTGCATACGGGAGCACCATCGGCTGCAGATGTGCTTCTGTGGGCTTGTTTTTAACTTCAATTATTTTTTCTCCGCTGGATCACGTTACAGTTTCCAAGATGTTTTTTTCTTTTCCAATTGACTTGATATTGACCAAAATCCTATGCCTCTAAATATACATTATTCTCTAAGATTTCTGTTAAATTGCAAATGATATGTGAGCTCCTGGAGGCTAGAGACTAAGTCTGATAATGCAGAAGGGAAATTTTCAACATTTATAGCACTCCTATGGTGGTAATCTCTCTATAAACTAAAGGATTACATCTTAATTGACCTATTTCTTAAATTTAGACTTTTGTGGACTTGTTTTTAAATGGAGACCTCTTTTTCTCTCTGAGACAGTATGGTGTAATAGAACTTCATAATATGCAAAAAAGACCTAGGTTCTAATCCCAGTTCTGTTATTTTCTAGCTGTATATATGAATTTGGACAGATCATTTCATCTGTTACCTTATTCGTGAATTGGGGTAATCATAGAAGACTATATGATACAGTAGAAAGAAAAAAGAAAAATACAGCTATGCAAACCAAGCATGTAGGCAAGTTGGAAGAAGGTCTACAAAAAGAAAACAGTTGATTTTCAGTAGTAATTTACACTTTGTTAAATGTTTTGTTGCTTTATGTTGTTACTGTCCAATTTAAAAATCACCTAAAAATTGTGATTTTGAATTAAAAGGCAGAAGTTTGTTCTCATTTAGTCTGAATCACTTATTTGCTAACTAATTCCAATCAAAAAA
>SJYX01019747.1:220983-283686 GCA_006410675.1 Oreotragus oreotragus | reverse complement strand
AAATAGATGGACAAACAGTGGAAACAGTGGCAGGCTTTATTTTGGGGGTGGCTCCAAAATCACTGCAGATGGTGACTGCAGCCATGAAATTAAAAGATCCTTACTCTTTGGAAGGAAAGTTATGACCAACCTAGACAGCATATTAAAAAGCAGAGACATTACTGTGCCAACAAAAGTCAGTCTAGTCAAAGCTATGGTTTTTCCAGTGGTCATGTATGGATGTGAGAGTTGGACTATAAAGAAAGCTGAGCATCGAAGAACTGATGCTCTTGAACTGTGTTGTTGGAGAAGACTCTTAAGAGTCCCTTGGACTGCAAGGAGATCTAACCAGTCCATCGTAAAGAAAATCAGTCCTGAATATTCATTGGAAGGACTGAAGCTGAAGCTGAAACTGCAATCCTTTGTCTACCTGATGCTAAGAACTGACACATTTGAAAAGACTCTGATGCTGGGAAAGATTGAAGGCAGAAAAAGAAGGGGACAGTAGAGGATGAGATCGTTGTTTGGTATCACGGACTCGATGGACATGAGTTTGAGTGCGCTCTGGGAGTTTGTGATGGACAGGAAAGCCTGGTGTGCTGCAGTCCATGAGGTCACAAAGAGTTGGACATGACTGAGTGACTGAACTGAGTTGAAGAAAGTCCAATTATATGTTGAATATCCAGTTGAGCAAATATTTGAGGCTAGGTGTGTGGTCTTTTTGTTTTGTTTTGTTTTCTTCAGATAAAAGGGTCCTTAGTGCCCAAAGGTGGCAGTTTCCATTGACAGAGCAGGCACATCACCTGTGTTTATGCAACAAAAGCAGATACCCTTTCTTAAATAGTCTAGAGAGCCTTCAAAGTCTTAAATCAGAAGAAGCCACTGGGAGATTTGCCTTACAGTGCCTGTGTATGTCATGAGAATTGCAAATTAGAAAATGTCAGCAAAAAGATAATTTGCTAAATTTGAGATTAAAATTCTAGAGGTCCAAAAAGATGTGTCCTGAGGAGATCATCAAGCATGTGTGAGGAAACAAAACTGAGATGGCATTACCGGAAGATGATGTATTACTGGGAAGCAGGCCACCTTCATAGTTTGCATTTTTTGGAAATATGATCTATCTAATTGCTGAAAAATGAATGACTTGACATGCTGATTCCAAATTAATTACCTGGCTGTTAAGAGAATTTCTAGAAGAGCACTTGGAATTTCTGTTACCAATATGGTATCTGCCTGTGTTTTCTCACCTGCCTTTTCACTTGCAAATCTTTCCTGATTTCTAAAACTGTGTAAGGGATCCATATAGTAGACTTAAGTGACATACCGTTAAAAAATATGTTGACTCTATTGCTGTATTTTGGGGAGAGAGGTGAGGAGAAAGAGAAAGGAGGTGATTTGAGGAAGATCAATTGCTAGTCTTAGAAGAATCAGCACTTCAGAAGGAAAAAGAAAGAAAAAAATGAAAGTGAAAATTTAACTGGTAACAAGGCCACAGATTAAAAAATTAAACCATTAAAAAAATTCAGAATACATTTAGCTTACAATGTTGTGTTAGTTTTAGGTGTATAGCAAAGTGATTCATTTTATCTGTGTGTATATATCATTTATATATATATTTATCAAATTCTTTTTCATTATAGGTTATTACAAGATTGTTTCCTGTGCCATGTTGTATGTCTTTTTTTTCCATTATTTTATATATAGTAGTGTGTATATGATAATCCCAAACTCCTAACTTATTCCCCACCCTCTCCCCAATATATCATTTGGAAAAAGCAAGAGAGTTCCAGAAAAACATCTGTTTCTGCTTTATTGACTATGCCAAAGCCTTTGACTGTGTGGGTCACAATAAACTGGGAAATTCTGAAAGAGATGGGAATACCAGACCACCTGACCTGCCTCTTGAGAAATCTGTATGCAGGTCAGGAAGCAACAGTTAGAACTGGACATGAAACAACAGACTGGTTCGAAATAGGAAAAGGAGTCTGTCAAGGCTGTATATTGTCACCCTGCTTATTTAACTTACATGCAGAGTACATCATGAGAAACACTGGGCTGGAGGAAGCACAAGCTGGAATCCAGATTGCCGGGAGAAATATCAATAACNACTTTATTAGTTTCTGTAATCAAACCCATGTAGATAAGACCTTACATATTTAATACAGTGTGTTACCCCTGTACAAATGGAAAAAATTATGTTTAACATTTCTAGACCAATATGGCTGTTAATTTCTGTACAATGCCAACCCAACACGGTACAACTGGGATACTTTTTCCAAAGTTGACAGCACAGCTAAAGTTTCCAAAAATTCAAATTATATATATATATGTATATATATATATATAGATTTATTTATTTATATAAAAAGACCAATAGCAGTATGTTATGCATCAATAGCAGCAACAGCTTTTCCAAGTTCTGCAGTCATCTGAACACCCTGCTTATTTAACTTACATGCAGAGTACATCATGAGAAACACTGGGCTGGAGGAAGCACAAGCTGGAATCCAGATTGCCGGGAGAAATATTAATAACCTCAGATATGCAGATGACACCACCTTTATGGCAGAAAGTGAAGAAGAACTAAAGAACCTCTTGATGAAAGTCAAAGTGGAGAGTGAAAAAGTTGGCTTAAAGCTCAACATTCAGAAAACGAAGATCATGGCATCTGGTCCCATCACTTCATGGAAAATAGATGGCAAAACAGTGGCTGACTTTATTTTTCTGGGCTCCAAAATCACTGCAGATGGTGATTGCAGCCATGAAATTAAAAGATGCTTACTCTTTAGAAGGAAAGTTATGACCAACCTAGATAGCATATTCAAAAGTAGAGACATTACTTTGCCAACAAATGTCCACCTAGTCAAGGCTATGGCTTTTCCAGTGGTCATGTATGGCTGCGAGAGTTGGAGTGTGAAGAAAGCTGAGCGCCGAAGAATTGATGCTTTTGAACTGTGGTGTTGGAGAAGACTCTTGAGAGTCCCTTGGACTACAAGGAGATCCAACAAGTCCATCCTAAAGGAGATCAGTCCTGGGTGTTCATCGGAAGGACTGATGTTGAAGCTGAAATTCCAATACTTTGGCCACCTGATGCGAAGAGCTGACTCATTGGAAAAGACCCTGATGCTGGGAAAGATTGAGGGCAGGAGGAGAAGGGGATAACAGAGGATGAGATGGCTGGATGGCATCACTGACTTGATGGACATGGGTTTGGATGGACTCTGGGAGTTGGTGATGGATAGGGAGGCCTGGCATGCTGTGGTTCATGGGGTCACAAAGAGTCGGACACCACTGAGCAACTGAACTGAAGCATAAATTTGTTTCCTATCTAAGTCTATTTCTGGAAAACCCATCTTTTATAATTAAAATCACTAGCATCTATAGATGAATAGTTTCCCTAAATTTAATGATTCTGTATCACTGCCTTCAGGGTGTATAAAAACTCTAGCAGTTTTTTGAGAATTATAGAAGTCTGGTACCCAACCTTCTGTGTCTTGGCCTAGACTTTCTCAGTTTTTTGTTCATCATTTAGTACTTATTAAGCACATATCATGTACCAGATACATAGTCAGTACCTTGCCATGGTTTGGAGTTTAAGGAAAGAGATAAGCCCTTACAAGTTTGATTGTGTGCTTGGTCACTCAGACATGCCCAACTCTTTGTGAGCCCTTGGACTATAGCCTGCCGTCTCCTCTGTCCATGAGGATTCTCCAGACAAAAATACTGGAGGGGTTGCCATGCCCTCCTCCAGGGGATCTTCCCAACCCAGGGATCGAACCCAGGTCTCCTGCATTGCAAGATTCTTTACTGTCTGAGCCACCAGGGAAATGCAAGAATACTGGAGTGCCCAACCCAGGAATCAAACCAGAGTCTCCTGCATTGTTGGCAGATTCTTTACCAGCTGAGCTGCCAGGGAAACTGGTAGGGTAGTACTTTTTTGCATATGGAAACATGACAAGGGAACCTGATTTAGATAGAAAATGATCAAAGAGTTACATTCCAAGGCAGACGTGTCATAAGTTTAGTCAGAGACTCCTAAGGGTGCTTTGTGAAAGGAGAATGCCTGTGTTACTTTGTGTATGTCTTCACAGTACCTAGTACAAAGCCTTACACATATAATAACGTTTGATGAATTTGCCATGATGGTTATCAATTGTGTAATGTACAAAGTACTTCCAAGGGATCACCTTTTATTAAGTTATAAAACACACACATACGGAAACACTACAGTTGCTGCAGGCCGTCTGCTCAGTGAGAGCTCATTTCCTTGCCCAGGCATTTGGGGAGTGCTTTATTGTATAAGCTACTGATGTGGTTAAGCTCTACTGATTTCAAGGGTCAGAGTCTCAGGTTACCTCAGGGAGAAGGGGTCCAGTGTAAGGATTCATGACTGCAACTAGACAATGTCAGAGAGTCAAAGCAGCTATAAGGGAATGCCCTTTTCTTCACCTGTTGTTCCTGTGTGTGTATTGCTCAGGGCTTCCTTTCTCCCTCTGAAAGTACTCTCATTTTCTTCTTCAGTACACTTTTTGCAGTTTAGTCAGTTCGGTCGCTCAGTCATGTCTGGCTCTCTGTGACCCCATGGACTGTAGCACGCCAGGCCTCCCTGTCCATCACCAACTCCCGGAGCTTACCCAGACTCGTACATTGAGTCAGTGATGCCATCCGACCATCTCATCCTCTGTCGTCCCCTTCTCCTCCTGCCTTCAGTCTTTCCCAGCAGCAGGGTCTTTTCCATTGAGTCAGTTCTTTGCATTAAGTGGCCAGAGTATTGGAGTTTCATCTTCAGCATCAGTCCTGCCAATGAATAATCAGGACTGATTTCCTTTAGGATGGACTGGTTGGATCTCCTTGCAGTCCAAGGGACTCTTCAAGAGTCTTCTCCAACACTTTTCTAATTACTCATTTTTCTCTTTCTCATAGCTTTGGTTTAGAAGAGGCTGCTATGTGAGTGCCACCACCTGCTCCTACAGACTGTCTGCACCACAACCTTTCAGCTTCCCCTCCCACTGTTAATTGTAACAGGGTCTCCAGTATCCCAGTTCTAATTCCCAAGAGTGAGAAGCTGATGGGTTCAGCTCTCCTTGTACCTGACCACAACATAGGGTTCTAGTGGAGGCAGTTCTTGGGTCACGTACCACCTCTGATCCAGTCATCTCTAAATAAACACACGTGGCTACCTAGGACATAGCCACTGTGGGCAAAGGGTCTCTTCATAAAGGGTGTGAGGAATGTCTGCTTACACTCACCAAATGCCCGGACTGAACATTATTAATGTATCTACATATGCTTAAAAGTTGAGAATCATTTTCCTACTCTAATATATCCTAATCACACTGACAGAAACACTAAAATAATTTTATTGGTTAAAAAGCATATCCCCAATTCTTGGCTTTCCCTTCCTGTATTTCTCCTCTATGTCATGATGAACTTTGTTCATCAAACCACCCATTTATGGGGCTTCTTCACACACTTACAAGATTTAAGTATGCAGATACTCCAAAAAGTCTTAACCCTTAAAGATTCCTTGTCTTTCCCTTTCCTCATCTTTTCATGATATAACCCACATCAATTCCCATTTTCTGGTGTTTGTCCTCTCTCTTACCATCCTTCATCATTGCTGTCAAGAATTTTGAATAAACTCTGAAGTACGTGTGAGACTGGAACTCTTCATGTTCTACTTTAGATCAGATCTTTTAATGCTAAATTCAAAAATAATGTTCAGTGATTGAGTTAAAGAAATCATAGGAAGAAAAGGCTTTTCTAGATTAAAGAAGTCAAGTCTAATATCTTGTGAATTTCCAAAACCTTTCAACCTTGATTTAATTCTGAAGTTATGTAATACAGAGTATTACATACATATCAGCAAATGATATGCCCCATAGAAAAATAGCCTGTTTCTAATTTAATCTCATCTTCCACTTTTATTCATGGGCTGAAAACATCCTTTTATGGCTATAGCCAGAAAGAGTTTAGCATTCCTTTAATATTTTTAAGCATTAATGGACTGAGTGTAATCAAGTAGTGTGCTGATATGGAAAGTCTTCTATGGCATTTCTCTTGCCTTTAGCTAATATTTGTAATTCCTTGTTAATGTATGTTGGTTTGGGGGGTTATTCTCCAGTTCCTCTTAAAAGATGGCAAAATTACAAGAGAATCTGAAAGCTAACAACTTAATTTTTCTCTCAGGAAGGCCAAGAGGAGTGATGAATTAGGAAAACACTGATGTAAAAATCAAAACCAGTCTCTTAGGAATCAAACGAAGAGTATCTAGATATCACTGCTGTTATTGACAGGCAGTCAATAAATATTTGTTAAAGTGACAATTTTCATTAAGTAGGTCATATCAAACCCTCACTGTCTAGATTTTGAAGAAGTAACAAGTACTTAAAAAACAAGTTCCTTTTAGGAGGACCATCAAGAGTGGTTAATGACAGCACTGCCTTCCAGAAAAGTCTCAAAATTAACTGTGTAGTACTTGCTGAAACTTCATCCTTTGAAAAGATGGCCAAGGATATCAACTTTGCCTAATGGGCCAGACTCTTCTTTTCCACAGACAACAGCCAGAGTCCTCATTTTGTTTGAAGCACAGAAAGATGCCTGGGTACTTTTCTCTTTATTTGTTTAAGCTCAGTGGTCTTTGTCTATTGTTTTCTAATGTCTTTAAGGGAGAGAACATGTAGGAGTCATGGTGTTATTATAAGAACTTCATGAATTATTGCTATGACAACCTTAATTATACGTTATGGAAAAATCAGAAACCACCCTGAGATATCAAGATAAATCGCTGCCCACACTGCTGGTTTAAGACCAATTTATGATGATGATGCTTACAATTGAGAAAACTCTGTTCATTAACTTATTGTATAATGCTTGCCATTATTTCATTTTAGCAGTAGATTGTCTAGCTTTAACTTGCAAAATCTTTGTTCCATTGAGTCCAAGAACTAGTGGTGGTCTTTACCTTGAAAATAGAAGTGAAAGTCACTCACTCGTGTCCAGCTCTTCGCAACCCCACTGACTGTAGCCTGGCTCCTCTCTCCATGGAGTTTCTCCAGGTCAGAATGTTGGAGTGGGTAGCCGTTCCCTTCCCCAGGGGATCTTCCCAACCCAGGGATCGAGCCCAGGTCTCCCGTGCTGTAGGCGGATTCTTTACCATCTGAGCCATCAGGGAAGTCTTTAATTATTAACAATTTTAAAATTAATAAGTCTAATATAAAATGTTTAGCCTTTCAGAAAATTGAGTGCTTTTCTTGTTTGGAAGGGTGGTTGTGCCTATACTTAGTGAATTACAAAATGCTTTGTACCTATTGCCCGTCTTCATGCCCTTGGTCTCCTGCCTTACTTCTCCCCAACCATACATAGCTACACTTTTTCTTTTCACATCAATGTGTGATTTTCTAATTATGGCCGAGTAGACATGAATTAGAGATGGAAAAGTTCAATTTTACGAAAATCTACAATTAAGTACTATAGTTTTTAGCCTCATACCCTTCTTTGGGGATTAAAAAAGGCAATATTTTTCTTAAACTGTGTGGGATGGTAATGTGAAAATACAAAAAATGTGGCCATGAGCTATGATTCAAAATTACATGTTTTTTAAAAGTCCATGCAATGAATATAAAATAATGTGTTTCCTTGGCTTCTGAAATCCCTCCAAATAACCTCAAAGTTGTAGTAGTACAATATGTTATATTCAACTCTCTATCCCAGTAACAGCTGACTGGCAGTATTTCATAGTGTCCATTTTCCCCCTTCTATGATATAAGATGCTTTCTTTTAAAATGCTGTTTTCTGCCTTGTACATAGTATTATGAGTCCTGAGAAGGAAATCTAAAAAAGAGGGGATATATATAAACATAGCTGATTCACTTTGCTGTACAACAGAAACTAACACAACATTGCAAAGCAACTATAGTCCAATAAAATTTAATTTTAAAAATTGAAAAAATATATTGTGCATACTGATGCATACTAAAAAAAAATCCTAAGGACGTCAGAAACTGGTGTAACTGAACCATTTTGAAGTATCAATACACCACCAACAGGGGAGTCAGTTCATTTCAGGGTGATCTTAGTCTTGTTCTGACTTTCAGGATGGGTGAGATGAGCAGGAAGAGCCTCCATTTATATTCCCAAGGCTAATCAGTGGTTTCATTTTATGACCTGGCTGTATTTGCTACCCAGTCACAGTGACAAAGAGGACATTTGTTTCTGAGTCTGAAGACTTTTTATAAAACCTTTATTTCTACCCCAAAGGGGAGAACTGTCGCCGCCACACAAGATGCTTATCAAAGACCCTGTCATTGTTCCAGTTTGCTCCACCCACGCCCCAGCTGCTACCTGTTGCTGGCTCTGTGTTACCGTTTCTAAGGCATCTCGTCTTGAATTCCAGAGGGGCCCCTCTGGGGAAGCAGTCTCCCCATTTTACATCTTTAGAATGACCTTCCTCGTCTTGCATTCACATGTGACCCAAGGCCGCACAGACTTACTAGGTTGCTTCCCTGGTGGCTCGGCTGGTAAACAATCCACCTGCAATGCAATGCAGTTTGACAGTGATAGATGGATCAAACTGAGGTGCCCTTAGGAAGTTAATTATGAAGATAAATTGACCCAATGTTAATAAGAATTTAAGCCTAGAAAATTGAAATTGAATTTAAGTAAATCTGTTCAGCGTTTCTGCCCCCATGTTCTAGGCATAAATTTTCAGCCTTCATAAAGAACTTTGCAATTCTACTACTACACCTTTAGTGAAATTTTTAAGTTGCAATATCTTGACTTAGTTTTTAGTTTATTTATTTAGAGGAGCACATTGTTTACATGAAACAACACTTATCTTAGCCTACAAAGAGTATTTTTACCTAAAATTCAGGTGAACTTGTGTTCCTGGCATGGCAATTTATAGACCACTTAGAGACCCTGCCAACTCATTGGTCTATTGATAATACTCTCACCAATCTAAGAATTTCCTGGGACCACTTTAGATCATAACCGCTGCACTCATCATCCTTCCAGTCCTATACCAAAAGAAATGTATGACTAGGTGGTCAGACTACATTACTCGGCAGACTCATTGATCTCTGGGCCAGGTAGGCACCAGTCTTCATTATCTCCTTTTGGATGGCTATATAAGGTAGTAGTATTGATTTTAGACAACTCTGTCGCTTGATGGTTGCTTAGAGCCTTGAAAAAATGTAGGCTAGGTTAAGAAGTCAAAGGGCAAATGTTCCCACCCTTTGGTATGTTACAGTCTCCTGGTTTGTTTTTCTCTGCTCTACCAAGGAGTGAAGCCGACCGAGGTCTTCTCGAGACTGAGATCAATGAACCCCAAATGTGACAAAGCTCTGTGAGGTCACAGCAACTTCTCTGCTGTTTGTCTCTTTTAATCCCTCAGCTGTTGCTTCAGAAAAGGAAGAACTGATAAGCCTAAACTGAGATATTTGACATCAGAGGCCAGTGATATGGAATCTTAATTCAGTTTCGATCTGAGGAAGAATTCATAATATTAGGTAAATATGAACTGAAGGGGGAAGAGGACTGCAGAAGGGCAGGAAGTAAGTAAATATTAAATTGCTAATACTAGGCAGTTTATGTATGTTACCTTATTTTGACTCTTACAACTTCCATGTTATTATTAGCATGCCAGTTTAACAAAAGTGGAGACTTACTAAGGTTAACTAACTCACCACGGACTGTACCTCTAGTGTGCTGAATTTCAGAAGCATCAGGGTGGGGCCTGACTCCATTATTTCTCTGTCTGACTCATTAACTCATTCTCCTAGGTGTGGGTCATGTTTTCCTATTTCCTTATATGTGCAGTATTTTTAATTGAATGCCAGACATTGTGATTTTATATTTTAGTATGCTGGATTTTTATGTATCTCTTGTAAGCACCTTGGATTTTGCTCTGTCAGGCAGTCATACTGATTGCAGATGAGTTTGGTTTTTTCTAGTCTTACTCTTAAGCTCTCTTGACAGGTCTAGAGTAGTCTTTACTTTAGGACTGATTTTTTTTTTTTCTTTTTTTGTCATTGGCAAATACTTTTATTTATTTATTTACTTTATTTTACTTTACAATACTGTATTGGATTTGGCATACATTGACATGAATCCGCCACCGGTGTACATGAAATCCCAAACATGAACCCCCAAACATGAACCCCCCTCCCACCTCCCACCCCACATCATCCTTCCGGATCATCCCCNCTCTGCTGTGTCCAACACCTGGCTGGGAGTAACTGAAACCATGAACCTACTGCAAACATGATGTTAAATTTTAGTGTACGAATAGCTGAACCCCATAGCTAGAGATAAAAACTGCATTGTCATGACTGACAAAAGTGAACAGTGTACCCTCAGAAAGGATGATAGTCATCTAGATCACGCTCTGGGGATTGTTATGGCCAAGAAACAACTGGAGGGATCTCCATATAGGCAACTTCTGTTTTGCCTCTAGGAGATAAATTTCTGGTTGAACAAATTAAAAAATATATCTCTCATGGTACATCACCTCTGGTAATTCATTCATTATGGTCTACTCAAAATAGAAGAGCAAGTTTAACACAAGTGTGCAAAAGTGATTATCCTGTTTTACATTCCAGTTACCAGTGTACCAAAGCTTCAGCTTTCTACAAATTTTCACCAACACTTGGTAATGTTAATCTTTTAACTTTTGACTGACCAACCTAGGAAGTGTGACTAATTATTCTGCTCCATTATCTCTTCATCTATGTTTATGCTGATACCTCACTGTCTTAATTCCTACAATTTTAGAATAAATCTCAAGGTCAGATCATTTTTGCCTCCAACTTTACTCTTCATATTATTTTTAGCTGTTGTGGAGGTTCTTTCTATTTCAATATAAATTTTAAAATTTAGTTTAATTTCTATAAAAAAATATCTGATGGGATTTCAGTTGGGACTGTGTTGAAACTTTAAATAAATTATGAGAGAATCGGCATCATATACACTGAATCTTCTGTTCCATGAATACAGGGTGTCTCATCATTTATTCAGTCTCTTNATGGGACCGGATGCCATGATCTTCGTTTTCTGAATGTTGAGCTTTAAGCCAACTTTTTCACGTACTTCATTGTTTATTATCTTACTTTGTCTATTAGTGTGTTAGCTTCAAGAAAGCAGCAGCCCTTTTTTGTCTCCTGCTATATCTTCAGTGGCCCTAGCAGTGCCTGGCACCTTCTAGCTACTCAGAAAGGGTTTCTTAAATGATGAATGAATTTCCTTATGAACCTTAGTAAACTGAATGCACAGCCTACCATGAATGCTTATTGAATTGACTTGTTGGACCATTAAGCTCAGGAGACCTGGCTTTAAGTCCCTGCTCTCTGTGACTTTGGGAAAGTGTTTAGCCTTTCCAAGTCTCATCAGACATCTCCATACAACTCAAAATTTAATGGAATCCTAGATTGGAAAAGTATTTTGGAAGGAAAACTGCCAATGGTCGGCCCTGTATTATTCTTTGAGGGTCTTGTCTGGTGCCCAAGGCAAGAGAATTGCAGCCCACTCTCTCAGTTTAACTTTTTTTGCATCTTGTTGGTGGGGAGGGATACTGTCAACCCCAGCCACTGTTAATGCATGAGGAGGTAAGGGATTCTTAGAGGGGAGGGGAGGATGGGGCATTAGACACAGGGAGATGTGGGTTTTATCACTGTCAGAGTGGGTTAGAANATCTTGTTGGTGGGGAGGGATACTGTCAACCCCAGCCACTGTTAATGCATGAGGAGGTAAGGGATTCTTAGAGGGGAGGGGAGGATGGGGCATTAGACACAGGGAGATGTGGGTTTTATCACTGTCAGAGTGGGTTAGAATACATATCAGGAATTCTTGGGCAGGGATTTACTAGGGTTTCGAATCCCATTTCTGGTAGAAATGGTGGTTATTTTCTAAAATGCTCGTGAAGATAGCAGGACCATGGACTTAAGTGTCGTACTGTGTGCATGCTGAGTCGCTTCAGTCGTGTCCAACTCTGTGACCTTTTCAACTGTAGCCTACCAGGCTCCTCTGTCCATGGGATTACCCAGGCTAGAATACTGGAGTGGGTTGCTGTGCTCTCCTCCAGGGGATCGTCCTGACCCAGGGTTTGAACCCATATCTCCTTCATCTCCTGCGTTGCAGGTGGGTTCTTTATCGTTGAGCCACCAGGGATGCCCTTAGGTATCACATTACCTGGATTTGAATTTCACTTCAGTTTTTAACTGTGAGACCATAGGCAAATTTTTAATCTTTTAAAATCCCAGTTTCACCTTCTGTACTATCTGCTTTGCCAGGCCATTATGAAGATTAGAAGAAATGTTCCATGCAGAGTGACTGGAATGTTTACATGTTTATTAGTATTATCTGCAATACTATTATGATTAGGAATAGCAGTAGAGTAGTAATAGTCATCTCATATCTACCACTTAAATCCTCTGAGTCTCATTTTCTATTCAATAAAATGGGATGGTAATCCACATCACACGGCTGTTATTATACCTTGCTTTCAAAGCCAAATGACGACGTATGTCACAGAATTTTATAAATGTGTAAATTTTATCCAGATGTTAGTTTTTACTGAATGTTATGATTCAGCTACTATCTCTGGCTCCAGGAATTCACCTCCATTTGCCCTCCCTCATGCAACACAAATGCTGGTCCCTCACCTCTGGCTTTGGCCCCACAATCCCCAGTCCTTCCAGTTGAGAGTCAGATAATCCTCTGGACTGGAGGGGGACCAAGAACACATGTCCCAGATGCAAAATAAATACAGGCCTTTCTTTTGTCAAGTTTCCAGGAGGGACCTTAGAGGCCGTGATGGAAGGACCTACTTTAAGAGCTACCACTGCAGACCTATCTGGGGCTTGTCAAAACTGTCAATAAAGAAGGTTGTCAAGATTCTCTCCCTGAGGTTTTTAAATATGAGTCTTGCCTGAAGATGGAGTCTGAATGAGATGACCTCTCAAGATCACATCTCATTAATATTCCATGTCACTTCCCAAGTTTGTATAGCCTCTCTTTTAGAAAGTAAGGCCCTTCAGTAATTAAACATCTGAAGGAACTAGGCATTCATTATCTGAGTATTAATTCTGAAGGCAGATCAGGGGATTCTGCAGTTTCAAATCATTTTGGTAAATGGTCATTTGATTATTATCCAACTGATGGAAATATAAAGGGATCTTTGAACTCTATCTTTGTTCACAGCCCTGTTCTTAGTTTCTATATATAAAGGTCTTCGATTAAGTTGCTGTAAGGCTGCTCTGTTGAATTTTCTTTGTAGACATGCCTATTCCCCCTGTGATATAGGGAGCTCCTTAGGGGGGAGATATTTGTCTTGTCCTTGTGTGTCTCTCATTGCCTGTCACTACACAGGGTATCAGTAATACGAAGTAAACATTTTGTTTTCAATAAACAAATGAATAAAACTGCATAGGAACTAGTTAATTAATTGTGCTCAAATTTGGGATAACTACTAAAATATTTGAGCATACTTCTTAGATTTGGTTTGTGGTTATCTGTAAACAAAGTAATTGACAAACATTTTCAATGTTTGTACACTTTCCTGATAATTCTGAATTCATTCTAATGACATTAAGTACATTTCTGAAGTTTGCAAAAGTCATTTCAGCATGGGAGCTTTATCCACAGAAGATAGGATAAGACTTTCTGGAGCATCCAGCAAATGGGGCAGAAGAAGGTCCCTAGACATGTTAACAGCGAAAGCAGATAAATTCATGTTCCAGACCCATGCCATTTGCTTTGTTATCTGGTTAAAATGAAAATATCTGGCAAAAAATTGACTTGATAAGTATAGATCCATTTTTCTGAGCCAGGAGTTTCTTGAAAGAGGTGGTAGATTGAAGTAATGAGATTTGAATTTTGGTTCTGAGTTTATTTGATACTGGGGACTCCAGTTTCTTTGTGGGTGTAATGAGGGTAGAGAGGGGAAACTCTGATGTTCTATGGCTCAGTGGCCACCCACTGGAGAGTGGAAATAGCAGGAACTTTATGGCTCTGACTGAATTCCTTGAGCCTGGAGTGTCTCACAGCGCCTAACATGTGAGACTTGGCGAGGGGCATTTATTGCCTCATGGGTTCCTGGTTGCGAGTTTGGGCACTGGTTTTGAGGACTGACGGAACTGGGTTCTTTCCTCAGACTTGCTGCCCATTAATCTTATTATTCTATGTACGTGTGAGCATTTCTCAGTTATCGTAAAATCTTAATATTTACATTTCACTGAAAAATGGAAATAAAAATAGTGCCCACAGTATAGGGTTGTTGAAAAGGACTGAAATGATGATGTATGTAAATGGTGTAAGAAACACCTGATAGCAAGGGCTAAAAATTAATAGTCACTAATGTGGTAGTGATGGATGGAAATGATGACAACTACAATGGTTAACTGAAAGAGACCAGGGTGTCAGTTTCGTTTTTGGCTCCTTAGACTGCCAAGAGGATTAAGTGAGTAAATATGTGTAAAGGGGTCAGCAGAATTCCTGGTACACTCTAATCGCTCTTAAAGTATTCATGTTTTAAAGAAAAATACATGAGTTCCCTATACTCTCCAATGTAGATCCAGCTTCCACTGCATGAAACTGGCAGAAAAGGAGGGTGTTTGCTGCCATTAAGACCTGTTCTCGGCAATTCTGTTCGGTTTCATGATGAAGAAGGAACCATTCATTCCCTCCTGGATGTGCTTTTGCCTGTAGACAACAGGTGCTCTGCCAGAGTATAGCAAACACTTTTTTTCTTTTCCTTTTTCCTCACGCTCCCTCTCCTTTTCTTTTTTCCCCTCTCTTTTTGGTTTGCATTCAAGGAACTTTCCCTCTGCTGTGATCTCCCCCCCACTCATCTGCTCTTATCCCTCCTTTGCTGCTAAGCTGCGGGAGTCACGAGGACCACGCTGACAGAGGTGCAACTGTTCTTTGGCAATCAAAGGGCTTCTCATGCCCTGCTCCCAGTCACACGGCAATGCTGCAAATGCCAGCTCAAATGCCAGCACAAAGCCGGACCCCTTTTCATCTCTCCCCTTTGAAGAGCTTCTTTGTGGGGGTCTCCTCATGAATACTGTCTTGAGATAGAGTGCATGCTCACCCGTTTGTTTTGCTTTTCTTTCTCATTCCTTGGACTCTGAGAGAAAACTCCTGCTACAGCAGAGAGAGCCTTGCATGGAACTGCACCTCTCTCTTGAGTTAGAGATGAGGTGATTTTCCTGAAGGGCTGATTTGTCACACACACTGTCTTATGCAGAAGACGTCATCTGCTTAGGTTTCATTTGCGCCTTCTGGGTAACTCAGGTGACCCCCAAAGATTATGGTGCGTGCGTGTGTGTGTGTGTGTGTGTGTGTGTGTTTAGTCGCTCAGTCGTCTCCGACTCTTTGCAGCCCCATGGACTGTAGCACACCAGACTCCTCTGTCCATGGATTTCCCAGGCAAGGATACTGGAGTGGGTTGCCATGCCCTCCTCCAGGGCACCTTTCTGACCCAGGGATGGAACCCACGTCTCCTGTGTCTTCTGCATTGCAGGTGGATTCTTCACTGTTGAGCCACCGGGAATCCCCTACATTTGTCTTTAAAATCAATGGATTTTCTCATGTGAAATTTATGAATCTGAATTAGCTTTGTCACACGAGATTTTTGTATTTTAAATGTTTTAAGCTGGTTTGCTGTGAAGCATAGTGAACAGCCTAGGCTCAGACTTATTTAGAGAGCATGTTGGATTCTGGGAATAGCCCCAGCCTTCTGTTGGAGGTTTTGTAAAGAGCTTTTTTCTTCTCATAAGTAAACACTTGAAAATGAGATTAAGATTCCTTCTAAGCCTCAGCATTTAACTAACCATTTTTAGTTACTTGCTGTTTACACTCAGTCTAAATGGCCTAACGTAGATGTAATAATGTGGGAGAAATTAACTGTCTCCATTCTAGAACTGAGCTGCTAATCTCTCAAGATGATATCCTTGTGAGATTTCCACAGGGTAGTGAGGAAGAGCCTGAAGGATGGTTGATTGGCCTTTAGTCTTATCTGGGTTATGACAAGCTTCATTACTTGTCCAGTTACAGGTGTGTCAGCAGCCACTGGGGGAGCAACACATTATTTCTGCTTCTCTACATTTTACCCCCAGCCTGTGCTGAGAACTGGTATTGAGCATCTACTGCAGGCATGCACATAGCATTGTATCCCCAACCATTTTGAGAACTCTTTAAAGTGTTATTATCCTAAGTTTGCAGGTAAAGAAACTGAGGTTCAAAAAAATCAGTAACTTGATCTAATATGGCAGATTATAATTTCCTAGTATGGCTACAGCAGTATTTCTTTGTCCAGAAATGCCTTGTCAAGAATCTTGCCACTATGCTAACCAGAGGTGAAGTCCATTTTCTCTGCCCTTTAAACCTGTGGGCCTTTGTGATTGCCTCAAGAAGTGGAATGTTGTAAAGATCTTGCATGACTTCTCAGGTTGGGTCAATGAAAGGGCTGTTTTTCTGTCTAGCTCTTTGTTTCTCTTCAGGAATGCTCATCATCAGAACCCAGCTATCATGCTGTGAGAAGGCTCAGGCCACGTGGAGAGGCCACATGTAGATGTTTCATCAGACAGCCTTGGCTAAGGTCCCAGCCAACAGCTACCACCAGTTGCCAAGCCTTCTGATGATTCCACCCCCTCTCCCAGCCTCAAGCCACCCCTGCTTATGCCTAATGGAGCAGAGATAAGCTGACCCTGCAAAGTCCTGTCCCAGTGGCGAACTTACAAGCAAATAAACATTGTTGTACTAAGGTACTGAGTTTCAGGGTGGTATGTGACATAGCCATAAAACCAAAACTCTGAACATGTATAGCCACCCTGTGGATGATCCAGCATTTGAATTCAAATCTGTATGACTTTACACCACTGTAGGCTGGTTCCATTGTCCTAGATCCTTATTCTCCTGAATCTCATTTCTCAAGTAACTCTTCTCCTCCATAGCCCTCTTTTAGCCTGGAACCCAGGGCCATTCAGCCTCTGCTTGTTCTCGGTGTGCTCATTGCTCTTAGGCCCCTCAATAACACCTGTAGTTATTAATAGACAGATGCCTGAATATCCATATTCACACTCCAGATGGATGCTTGTCTTAAGAACTCAGGAGAGCTTTCTACATTAGAGTGCAGCTTTCATCATTGTTTCTTAAGGGCATAATGATAAGTTTGCACAACATCTAATGTGTAGTGATGAGTGGACAGGTTCTAAAACTTGAATGTCTCAGTTCAAATTCTACCTCCTTTATTTACCAACTATTTGGTTTCAGGCATTTGTTTAACTTCTCTATATCCTGGTTTTCCCATCTATAAACTGGGGCTACTAACAGTCCCTTCCTCATAGAGTTACTATAATGAATTCATGAACCAAGGGATTAAATCTTTAGTGCAATGGTTGCTGTATGAACTCTTAGTATTTGATCACACATCTTTGTTTTTTTTCTACTCAGGTCATTGGAGAGGAAAAGTGTCTCCTGGTGGCGGTGTTTCCTTTGTGGTCTTACACAGCCCACTTTTGGTTTAGGTAGAAGGTGGGGCAGATTCTGCTGGGCATGCATCTCCTAGCGGGAAGGACCCTGTTCCAGCGTGGCCAGAGACGTTGATATCAAAGGTTCAGCCTTGCTTTTAGCCACATCTGCTGTTCTGCCTAATGAGAACTTTTGACTTCACTGTTAATTGTTTGTAATGTGTGTGAATAGATGTGTGAACCAAAATTTATTTTGGAAGACCCTTGAGAAAATTGAGTATTCTCCATGAGGACTCAGGGGAGCCAATGGACAGACAACATAAGAAGCTGAGGAAATATTTCTGTCTTAACAACAGACAAGAGAGAAACACTAACAGTTGAATGGGATGTGGTAGAGGCTGACACAGCATCAGTGACCACACAGGGCAGAACTGTAGAGGATATTTAATCCAACCTCCTCACTTACAGATAAAGTCCAAGGTAAAGCAATTGTCCTGAGATGGTACCCTTGGCATGGACTTTAAGAACCTGTGACTTGAGATTTTTCTGCTGATCCAGTGGCTAAGACTCTGCACTCCCAATGCAGGGGACCCAGGTTCGATCCCTGGTCAGGGAACTAGATCCCACATGCTGCAACTAAGACCTGGCACAGTAAAATAAATATTTTTTTTTTAAAAAAAGAAACCTAAGGTTGATCGCCTTGTGTCCTTGGTCACCAAGAATATTTCTTGTTGTTGCTCAGTCACTAGGTCGTGTCCAGCTCTTTGCAGCCCCATGGACTGCAGCATGCCAGGCCTCCTATCTCTCACTGTCTCCCAGAGTTTGCCTCAGCTCATGTTCCTTTGGCTTTGGGGTCCATTAATTAATTTAGATTGTTCTGATAAAATGACTTGGATTTTCTATTATCACAATTAACTTCCTGTTCATTTTCTTTTGTTTGAAGGAAAAAAAAAATGAGGTAGACAGGTAGCTGTGACAAAGCAATGTATATTTAGAAGTGCCATTTTCTGAAACTAGCCAAGTGTCAGAAATTGCAGTAAACATATAATTATCCAGTCTGTCTCATGGATGAGGAGCCCTATTGGTGTGATGGCTAAATTAGTTTTATGATATTGCTTCTGGCTTCAGTTCAGCTGAATCCAGGGACCCCAGGAGGCACACAAACTCTCTACCATCTCTGTTTTGGGGACCTATCCTTGCTCTGTGGAAAGAAATGTAATATCAACATGAAATATAAATTGAAAAGCTTCCCTTGGCCCTTTGTGTACTGCCCAGCTTTTCCTATCAGTTACTTGATTTCTATCACTTGTCTGCCGTGCTCTTGAAGTCTTTGCTGTCTCAGTGTGCTGTTTAGATGCTTAATGTCTCCTCTGTTGAAGCCCGTTCCCTCAGAGCTGGTGTTAATGAGGTCCCAAGAAGTAGCACACGTTTTGCAGCACAATTTCAGTTGCCCAAAGAGATGGATGTTATGAAGCAGGCAAAAGGGCTCCCTCAGGTCGGCTTGGAGAACGAGACCACGAGGAGCCCTGAGTGGAATTCAGTCAGGTGATGCTGTGGAGTAGGGGAGCGGGGAGTGATCCCTTTGACAGGAAGACAAATTGAAAGGGAAAGAAAATCAGAAGACAAATGCCCGTTTTCAAAAAGAGGGCTGGGAACAGAGGGGCATTGCATTTTATCAAATTGAGGCTCCACACTGCAATGGTTTCTAATATTCCTGGGGTGGGGAGAAGATTTCTATCTGACATTGGACAGGGTCCTGATTTTAAGGTAATCTCCTGAGGAAGGAAAAGTCCCTCAGTAGCATTTGGGTGCCTGGATTAATCTCACTTCTGATGATAACCCTGTTTAGGTGGTTACAAAAGTGCACAGATAGCTGGTGATTATGCCTCCTTCCTTATCCTGTCAGCTTGCATTAAATGGCAGCTCTTTGCCGATAAAATTTTGGGAATTGTATTTTGCCTTGTGTGCATGCAAACCACACTCAGACATATACACATGCACAGAAATCTGAGCACTAGAGGAAGTTTTAGATGAAGGTGTCCTTGTTATCTTCTTAAAAGTAAAAATTGCACTGTCGAAAAGATACATAGCACATCTGAGGGTTCTTTGAAACATTTTGCCTCTCTGCTTCCATGTTCTATGAATTTCTAAGCAGGGAGACTTTAGGCAACTGTAGGAAAAAGGAAAACCTACCACTGGCTTTTAGGGTTTAGCCAATGAAGTGACATTCTCCTTGGGCAGTTCTGAAGTCAGTGATTCTCCGTTTGATTCAAGTATAGCCTAACAATTGGGGAATTTAGCCAAACGGGTGTAATATTCTGGATGCTGCATTTACTCAGCATTTAGGACCTTCGGCGTTTTCATTAACATTTTGGAAGTTCAGTTTCTGCAACTGAAAAATGGAGATACTGAACATTGTTGTGATGGTGCTGTAGCACTAATGAGATAACGTATATAACTGTGTTGCATAGTGCTTGCCAGGTAACAAGGGCTCAGTAATTGTCATCAATTTATAGCAACAGCAACAACATCAACAGCCTGAAGTATTGGCCGTGGTGGCACACGTGAGAAAGCAGTTTGGAAGATAAAACCTGGGATTATGCACTGTTAGCAAGAAAGAGGCATCAGATTGCTTTCACCCAAAGCAATCTGATTTGAAATGTAAGGCTAAGTTCTTAGGGAGCAGGATTTCACAGATGGGTTTACATAAATGCACTTTTATAATATACAAGGTGACTGATTGTATTCAATAACTTATCTTTTCAAAATGCCTGTAGAGGGAGGGTGGACAGTAGACAGGGTGGGAATTATTGTCTCTTTATTGTAAATGAGGACCTGAGAGAGAGAAGGTGCATCCTTCCCAGGGCTCTTGGACCTGAAGCAGAGTTATATGTACTGAAGTGGGGATGGCAGGGTACACACAGCCTCCCCTGCTATGACATCCCATACAGAGTGGTACATTTATAACCACAGAGGTACATGGACACATCATTATCACCCAGAGTCCATAGGTAATCCTAGGGTTCACTCAGACTTTTGCATTCTAGGAGTTTGGATAAATATGATGACATGTATCCGCTTTTATAGAGTCAGGCAGGAGAGTTTCATTGTTCCAGAAATCTTCTGTGCTCTGTCTGTTCATCCCTCCTTTCACCATAATCCCTGGAAACCACTAATCTTTTTTATAGTTTCCGTAGTTTTAGCTTTCCAAGAAAGCTGTATAGTTGGAATCATACAATATACAGCCCTTTCAGATCGGCCTCTTTCACTTCAGTTCAATCGCTCCGTCATGTCTGACTCTTTGCAACCCCATGGACTGCAGCATGCCAGGCTTCCCTGTCCATCACCAACTCCTGGTGCTTGCTCAACCTCATGTCCATTGAGTCGGTGATGCCATCCAACCATCTCATCCTCTGTTGTCCCCTTCTCCTTCTGCCTTCAATCTTTCCCAACACCAGGGTCTTTTCCAGTGAGTCAGTTCTTGGCATCAGGTGGCCAGAGTATTGGATTTTCAGCTTCGGCATCAGTCCTTGCAATGAATATTCAGGACTAGTTTCCTTTAGGATTGATGGTTTGATCTTGCAGTCCAAGGGACTCTCAAGAGTCTTCTCCAACACCACAGTTCAAAACCATCAATTCTTTGGCACTCAGCTTTATTGTCCAACTCTCACATCCATACATGACTACTGGAATATGCATTTAAGTTTCCTCCATGTATTTTTATATTTTGGTAGCTCATTTCTTTTCAGGGCTGAGTAGTATACCATTGTCTAGATGTACCACAGTTTGTGTATCCAATTGCCTACTGAGAGACCTCTTGGTTGCTTCCAAATTTTGGCAATCATGAATAAAGCTGCTATAAAGAATTGTGTGCATGTAAAATTTCAGCTCATTTAGGTAAATACCAAGAAGCATCACTGCTGTATCATATGCTAAAAATATGCTTAGTTTTCTAAGAAACTGCCAAACTGTCTTCCAAAGTGGTTGTACCTGTTGTATTCTCACAAGCAATGAATGAGAGTTCCTGTTGCTCTACATGCTTGCCAATATTTAGCATTGTCAGTGTTCTGGATTTCAGTGTGTAGTGGTATCTTGCTGTTGTTTTAATTTGCATTTCCCTAATGACATGTGGCGTGGAACATCTTTTCATGCTTATTTGTATCTGCATATCTTCTTTGGTGAGATGTGTATTCAGGACTTTTGCCTATTTTTAAGTTGGATTGTTTTCTTATTGTTGAGCTTTAAGAGTTCTTTTTACATTTTGGATAACAGTCCTTTTTATCAGGTATATCTTTTGCAAATATTTCTCTCAATCTGTGACTTGGCTTCTCATTCTCTTGACAGTGTATTTTGCAGAGCAGAAGTCTTTAATTTTAATAAAGTCTAGCTGATCAATTATTTCTTTCATGGATTATGCTTTTGGTGTTGTATCTAAAAAGTCATTGCCATACCCAAGGTCATCTAGGAATCTTATAGTTTTGTGTTTTACATTTAGGTATATATATATATATAATTTTTTTTTTTTTTTAGTTAATTTTTGTGAATGGTTTAAGGTCTGTGTCCAGATTCATTTTTTGGCATTGATATTTACATCTTACTTTTGGTATGAATATTTTATCACTAAAAAAGACAAATGTAGAAGCTTATGAGGGTTCTATATTGTTTCATTTTACAATGTTTGCTTTTACTGCTTATCAGACTAACCAATAACCACATTGGCTTCAAACTACTATAAAAATCTGAGTAGGTTTAGTGTTTCTTTGTCTCCTTCCCCACCCCTCCCACCTACCACTTTGGGCGCATTAGATTAAATTTCAGCCCTGGGCCAATCTATCAAAGAAACAAGAAATGTCTCTTTGACTTATTTGCCAGCGGCTGAGGTTTGAAACCAGGTGGGTATTAGTTCTTATACAGAAGCAATTTCTCCCCATCGAAGAGACACAATCACTGGATTGCCCAGCCCAAACCTTGCTTAGTATACATGACTTTCTCTGATAGGAAAAAAGTCTTTTAATAAATATGCTCAACAATTTGCTGAATTCTTGAGAAGCTTAAAACTAAGAAGACAACAATTTTCTGATTGGGAATGAAAATCGCATCCAGATATAACTATGCTTTAACTGATATTAAAACTGTATGGTAATGGTTTTAATATGGTGATCAACAGCCTAAGTAGACAGTATGTGACTGGGAACAGAGTGATAAGAGAAAGGGAAGGACTGTTTCTTTGAGACCCTCATAGCACACTCGTTGGCACAGCTATCTCTAATCAGAGGTGAGTTCCAGGCTCAATTGCTACTGGAACGTGAAAGATAAGGAGTGACTCAGTTGCTTTGACTCATCACTTGGAGCCTGGGATGGGGGAAGGGAACCCACCTCTGTTTCCTTCATGCTCTCATGCCTTTGCTATTCTGCTGAAGGAAAAAATCAATATCTAACACAGAGAGCAAATCTAACAGCACTGTGAGGCAGAGTTTCTCTCATGCCTGCCCGAAGAAGATGTATTTTGCAGGCTGTGGCCAAGAAGTGCAATGACTGCTGCTGGCTTGTGGATTTTCTATGCAAAGGAGATTATTTTTGCAATAGGGTCCATATGAAGTACCTTCTTTTCCTCTTCCCCTCTTGTCATGTTCCCACCTTTTTATTAAACCGGAACCCCTTCCCAGGGGATCACCTTAGAACTCACTCCAAATCAGCCTAGAGATCCACGTTGAAGCCCAGAGTGGTGGCAGGCACCCCATGTTTTAAAAGCTGACTTTCCCTCTTGGCTCTCATGTTATGGTGAATCTAGGTCACAGACACCCAAGATAGGCTGCTCAAGTGTGGTGGGAAGAGATGTATTTTTGCCTGGAGGTTTTAAGGCACTTATTTCCAACAGAAGCTTAGAGAATTCTTCAAGCAAGAAAGCAGGGTAGGAGTTAGTAGGAACTGCAGCCAGCAATACCCACCCCCCACTCCCCAAAAAAGCTGCTCCTCCCTGGGCAGCTACTCTTATCTTCGCTGTGTTGATCAGTGATTCCCTTTTCATTAGAAATATTTTAAAAAGTTACTTTGAGCTTTCCATATTGATTAATATCTAATACCACACATATACATTAAGTTTCAAACTTAACAAGTAAGGAAGCTTCATAGCGTTGTGTACTAGTCAATGAAATGATCACCTTGAAGGATTGGTCAATGAATGTTTAAATATTTTTCTCCTTTAGACTAATAATAATGATAGTAATCATAATCATGCTAGCTAATAAAAACAACAGTCATCACTTGAGTATGTGCAACCTAAGTGCAGTGCTTATTGCTGTATGCTCTTTTTTCTTTATTTCATTCTTATAATTCTGAGTAAGAGAGTTCTACAGATGGCAGAAAGTGAAGAGGAACTAAAAAGCCTCTTGATGAAAGTGAAAGCAGAGAGTGAAAAAGTTGGCTTAAAGCTCAACATTCAGAAAACTAAGATCATGGCATCTGGTCCCATCACTTCATGGGCAATAGATGGGTAAACAGTGGAAACAGTGTCAGACTTTATTTTGGGGGGGTTCTAAAATCACTGCAGATGGTGACTGCAGCCATGAAATTAAAAGACGCTTACTCCTCGGAAGGAAAGTTATGACCAACCTAGATAGTATATTCAAAAGCAGAGACATTACTTTGCTGACAAAGGTCCGTCTAGTCAAGGCTATGGTTTTTCCTGTGGTCATGTATGGATGTAAGAGTTGGACTGTGAAGAAAGCTGGGCACTGAAGAATTGATGCTTTTGAACTGTGGTGTTGGAGAAGACTCTTGAGTCCCTTGGACTGCAAGGAGATCCAACTAGTCCATTCTAAAGAAGATCAGTCCTGGGATGTCTTTGGAAGGAATGATGCTAAAGCTGAAACTCCAGTACTTTGGCCACCTCATGCGAAGAGTTGACTCACTGAAAAAGACTCTGATGCTGGGAGGGATTGGGGGCAGGAGGAGAAGGGAACGACAGAGGATGAGATGGCTGAATGGCATCACCGACTCGATGGACATAAGTTTGAGTGAACTCCGGGAGTTGGTGATGGACAGGGAGGCCTGATGTACTGGGATTCATGGGGTCACAGAGAGTCGGACACGACTGAGTGACTGAACTGAACCTTTTTTCCAAGATTTGGCTCATATCTTGAGAGGGTACATATAATCCTACAAAAATAAATAAATGAAAGAAATATGCAAGGCAAATAAAAGGTACCCCAAAAAATAAAAAAAAAGAAAATATCAAAAACCAAACAAAAAGGTCTTAAAATTACCATCTACTTTTGTTTTGCTTCTTAACCATTTCATTTATTAGAATACAATACCCAATGCTTTGGCACATGGTATAGCATCTGTAGTTACAAAATTAACCTAAAGATGGTTTACCTATTTAAAATGGCATTTGTAGGTTTTATAATTAAGATTAATATTAACAAATAATAACAACAAGAGGACCCTTCTATTGAGCACCTAAAGTTCACCAGGCACTCTTTTAACTGCATGTCATATGTTAATTCCTTTCAACTCTTTGAGATGGGCATTATTGTGTCCATTTGTAGATAAGGAAACTGAGGTTCAGAAAGTATAGATAGCCAACCTGATAGCCCTCAGCTGGTAAGTGATGGAACCAATGTCAGAAGCAGACTGTCCTGACCTCAAAGCACTGTCTGCAACTCAGGCTGTCTACAAAGTGCTCTGTGCAGCAGGGTGTGAACCTGTCATGAAATAACTGCCCTCTAGGTGTGTGTGTGGCGGGCGGAGGTTGGGGAGCAGAGGTAGGTGGCGGTACTTTCCAGTGACTCAGTGTTAAGGAATCCACCTGCCTATGGAGGAGTTGAGGGTTCAATCCCGGGATCAGAAAGACCCCCTGGAGAAGGAAATGGCAACCCACTCCAGTATTCTTGCCTGGAGAATCCCATGGACTGAGGAGCCTGGTGGGCTTCAGTCCATGGGGTCACATAAGAGTTGGACACGACTGAGTGACTGAAACAGCAGCAGCGAGGTGCAGGAGGAGCTGGCAGATTAGGAAGTTGGACAAGGGTGCCCTGGTGAAGCAGAAGCGACTGGACCCTGTGGGTGAGGTCTTTGTCTCCAGGGTGAAGCCTCCTGCATCTCCTGCCTGCAGTGGCCTCTCTGCCACTGTGTGTATAGTGTGGGGAAGGAGTTCTGTCTGCAGGGAGGAAGAGCCGAAATACAAAAGGTTGCACTGATGGAGCTGTTTGCTTATTTTCTGCTCTTTTTTTTAGAAAAGTAGGTATTAAGAGATACTTCACCCACTTTTGTGGCAAGCAGCCTTTTTTATCCATTTTAAAAAATTGAAATATAGTTAATTTGCAGTGTTGTCTTATTTTCTGGTATACAGCAGAATGATTCATCATACATATATACAATTGGATATCCTTTTATGATACATATATTCAGTTATATATTATTTTATAATATATATACAATATATTCTCTTTTTCAGATTCTTTTTGGAAACTATCACTCTACTTCGCTGATTCCCATAAGAACCAGGATATATGAAGAGGTCTTCTTTTGTTTTGGCTTTTCTGGGTCTTTGCTGGGGAGTGTGGGCTTCTCTTGCGGCAGAGCATGGGCTGTGGAGCACGTGGACTCAGTAGTTTGGTACAGGCTTAGTTGTCCTGCGATATGTGAGCTCTTTCGTTCCCCAGTCAGGGACTGAACCTATATCCCCTGTATCGGAAGGCAGATTCTTAACCACTGGACCGTGAGGGACGTCCCTGTGAAGTGGTCTTGATCTGCTGGTCACAGCTGATTTGTCCAGGGTTGGGCCCCTTAGACAAGACTGGGTTGGTCATGGTTTCTTCCCTGAAAATTTGGAATTGGGACTCAGAGATTTCAGAGCAGGACCGTAGGTGATGTGGGAAGCAGAGAAAACTGACGTGCAGTGAGAAAGCGTGATGTGGATATATTTAAAAGCATGGAGAGGAGGACTCAGGGAAGCAGGCACAAAGGCCTTCCAGTTACAGGTTTTGGTCTGCTGAGGCCCTGCCGTGTCCCTGCCCTCGGGTTCAGTGAGACCACACATGAAAAATGATGTACAACATGGCAAAGCCTATTTTTTTTTTAATAAATTAAATGGATTTCTGTCATTGGTAGGAAAAAGGGTCTTCATTTGGAGAGTTTAAGGCTCAGGTTTGTTGACAGCCCTGAATCCTAAGAGGAGAGGGTATGGCGGGAGGGTGGCTGTAATAGACAAGAGGTCAAGGATGCAGGGCCGGGGTGCTTACAGTCCAATTGTGGAATTCCCCTTGGGTGAGAGGAGCGCTCACCCATTGCTCCCTCCACAGTGACTGCTGCAGCAGGATGGAAAAGGAGGTGAAGTGGGTGGGAGGCCCAGGGTAACTGTGGAGTGGGACTGCTGCTGCCACGGAGCCCATGCTAGGAACCGCTGGGGAGATGGTGGGCACCGGGAGGGCCACACCCTGTGGCGGCCTGCAGGAAGGGATTGGGAGAGATCTGGGGTTTCTGTGATAGGTGGGAAGGTCTGTGGAGGGTGTGTGATGATGTTACTGTTGTTGGGGTGCCCCAGCACCCCGGGACTGATGTGGCGTGAAGCACTGACTCTTACCAAGTTGGGAAGGGCAGGAGTGAATCTAGGCTCAACTGGAGGATGACTGGCAAAGCCAGTTTATCAGACTCAAATTGGGCAGAGCTGGTTTTTGAATGTGAAGCTTTGTCTTACTGAGGCAGGAGATAGATGGGCCCCAGGCAAGGCACTTACAACTGGCCTTCTATTTACTTTTCGTGGATTGAGAAAAATACGGGCTTCAAGCCAGACAGTTAAAACTAGCCTCCTATTTGCATTCCCTGAAACCTGAGATACATGGGCTTCAGGTTAGATACTGATAACTAGCCTCCTGTTTGCTCTCCGAAATGCAAGTAACAACTAAAACAGGGTAAAAAGCCAGGCTTCGTTTTGCATGAAAACCGTAAGATAATAGTCATGGTAGGAATGTGCGTGCCTGCATGTGTGCTCAGCTGTGTCTGACTCCTTGCCACCCCATGAACCGTAGCTCGCCAGGCCGTTCTGTCCGTGGAATTCTCCAGGCAAGAATACTGTAACGGGTTGCCATTTCCTACTGAAGGAAGAAACAGACAGGACAGGCTCCATCTTGAAAGCAGGACTGCATCTTGGGCTGGACTCTGGACTTTCAGCCTAGTATCAATGGAAACGACATACCAACTGGAAAACCAGACCCTCGGGATGGTAGAGCCCCAGGGCTTGTACCTAGACTCTCCATCACCTAAAAGAATACCCTAATTATCAGTGTAACAATAGAATCATAAATTCTATTATGGTTATTGGGGTATGACCACAGGCTTATTGATAATTGTCCACTGTTAACTACCTAGGCTTAAAGCATATGAATCATGGGTTAACTTTGATTATATCTTTCTTTTCCTTTGTTCAGACTAGTTTCAGGGAATTTGGGGAAGTGGATTTGGGCACATACGCTTAGGGTATATAAGGTTTTCAAAAACTCTGGTCGGGGTCCTTGGCTAAGAGGAGACTCTGCCTGGGGCCCGCCAGTGTAATAATGTGCACTCCACTATCTGCATTGTCCTTCTGAGTGAGTTTGTTTCCCAGAACACGTGGCTATAACGCTCCTGCAGGGTATCTTTCCAACCAGGGGACAGAACTTGTGTCTCTTGCGTCTCCTGCATTGGCAGGCAGCTGCTTTACCACTGCCCTACCTGGGAAGCCCCCATGGCAAGAACAGAGAGGTACTAAATCTTGTTTGAGTAAAGAATCAAGAGGTCATATATTTCCCATCTTTAGGGCAAGGTAGATATTTCATTTCACATGTGTGGAAAGGCGCCTTGGAGATCAAAAAGAAGGGGGCGCTACTCCATAATATGTGAAGCTAAGGCTGTGCCATAGGCCTCTGGGCTGGAATCCGTCTTGGAAAAAAGTTGCACGTGCATGTCAAGGAGGGTCCTAGGGTAGGTCATGTGTGGGAGAAGAAATAATTGGCCAAAGGTAAACAGAGACCTGAAAGAATTGCCCTATATAAATGTTTTAACCTCTTGTTCATGGCACTCCTCACCAGTGGGGACACCCACACCCTTTCTCTCTGGGTGTGCATCTCTGTCTTACTTCTATCTTAACTAAACCGTTTCTCTGTGTGCTCTCTCATTTGTTGTGCTGTGCCTCAGTAACCTTTGTACCTGCATTTACAATTTTTGCCTACATGAGAAATGCATTTTTCACTGGGGGTAAATTCAAGGGGAAAATACGTTCTAACCCTTGCTGATATGGTGGCTAGGATTTCTGGGTTTCATCCAGGCTACCCAGGTTCAGTTCTGGGCAGGGAATTACTAATAATATCTCACTTCACAGCACTGCTCACTGATGCCTCTTTGAGATCTTTTCTACCGAGGCCAGAGACTTGAGAAGGCAATGGCACCCCACTCCAGGACTCTTGCCTGGAAAATCCCATGGACAGAGGAGCCTGGTGGGCTGCAGTCCATGGGGTCGCTAAGAGTCAGACACGACTGAGAGACTTCACTTTCACTTTTCACTTTTATGCCTTGGAGAAGGAAATGGCAACCCACTCCAGTGTTCTTGCCTGGAGAATCCCGGGGACGGGGGAGTCTGGTGGGCTGCTGTCTCTCGAGTTGCACAGAGTTGGACACGACTAAAGTGACTTAGCAGCAGCAGCAGAGACTTGAGACCAGGGGAAATAACTGTGGCTCACACTGAAACATACACACCCCTGTCCGTTTCAAATGTCTCTCCACCCTCCAACTAGGCTGACTGCCCCACCCTCCCCCCTCCCCACTGCCCCTGATATCCTCTGAGTCAGTCCCTGTGGCCACATGCTTCCCCTCTGCTACATGAGTTCTAACTCTATAATTGAAGTAAAGAAAAATGCGGGAACGTAATGAGGTGGACTTCTTACAAGGTCTCACTCTGTTTTATTCCATCACCTGTCCTTTAAAAAGAAGAAATGTATTATCTTTACAAGAAGTGCCTTAGAAATGTTATGCTAGACTGAGAGGGGACAAATCTAATGTTTTCAGTGTTTTTCTAAATAAGGATATTTAGCTGCTTCTTACTCTTTCCTTCTTCCTTAGAACTCCTTGGTCTTTCTGATAAAAAGTCCTGTGATCCGTGAGCAGAGTATCTCACACCTTTGTGGCACTAGGTCATCTTGGTGATGATATGCTTCTGATTGTGTTCAGGAGAAATTTGTCATTTATAAGTCACTGCACACATTTTATACAAAAAAGAAATATGCATGGATGTCATTGTGCTTGACTGAATCCTTATGCATGGCGATCTGAAAGTGCTTATGCGAGGCTTACGAACAATTAATGATTTACTCATCTCTGAGCTCTAGCATTGTGTGTGTTACCTGGGGCTGATGAAAGGCACCATATAAGTGCAAAGTGTTAATAGTTTTTAGGGAAGGGATGATAAGATGTGAAGCATCGCCTAGCCCTAGTGAAATATGCATTCTCGGGCAAGCCGCTTGCAGTTCAAATAGCAAAGAGACTTTCGGTGCCCGCTCACATTAATCTTCTAAGCAGAAATGGTGCCTAGAAACTCACGTGTCTCCAAATGGGGGCGGTTCCTGGGAGGTATACTGTAGGCATCTTCAAAATCACAGGGGGAATCGAATCTGGAGATGTACCCACCCGCTTCTCTGAGTGACCTTTTGCTCAGGGGCTGAGTATGGTGGGTGGAGGATGGAGCAGGGCTGGGGTGAAGGCTTTGTTTGGCTCCAGGAGGCATCTCATCAGGAAAGGATGAGACATGCCTCTCTGACTGATGGGCTGTTAGAGGTTTAAAATGTTTGCCTTGGGTGACCTCAGGGAAAAACACCATCCTCTCTGGCTTAATGTGAATTAAATTTGTCGATTGCTCCTGAGGAAGGAAAGGCAGCGGCTCCAAGCATACTTATTTGTGGAAAGTGAAATGAAATTAAACACTCCAGCAGAAGGAATCTTAGCAGCTCACTGATCCCAGGGCATTGCCCCTTGCCACTCAATGGCAGTGGAAATTTGATTTGAGGGTAATGGATATTTTAAATGGAATATCCTGAATCCATCTAGACACGTTTTTGTTCTGAGAGAATAACGATACTAATTTGTATATCCTGGGAAAGAAGTGAAGCATTTTAATATTTTTTTCTCCATTCAAGGAGAGTGCTGTTGGTCTCTTGAGTAATGGAAGGAGGACCAGTATAGGGAAGTGTGGTCCTCCTTGCAGTTGGCATTTTGTGGTTTGCCATATACACGCATGTACAGGTTCCCCTTTGGGTCATGCGATGCTCAGATAAAAAATGGGAATCCTGGGAATGGAAGAAAGTCTCAATGTTTTCATAAAAATGAAACCCTGGGCTACCTTTTCCTTCTGTTTGAAAGAGGACAAGAGGAAAAGTGTGTATGTGTTTCACTAGAATGTGGGCAGGCATTCTTGATTATTTATCAGGACTCTCACGATATTGTATGCATGGGGGTGTATTTAAAGTCTGGAAAAAAGAGTTATAAAATTATATCATCATTCTTGGAGTTCCTATGAATATGTCAGATCCCTCAGAGTTTGGAGTGATTGGACTTAATTATTCCTGGTTAGAGCAGGAGAATGTTGAGTGTGGGGAGAAGCATGACTTTTGTGCTTCTGAATATGCCTCATAATTTTGTTTGGGAACTGCACGAAGAAGCAAACTAAAAGATGAGGGATGGCAGGAAAAACAAGAAGATATTCTGTAATATCTTTATTTTTTTAAGTGTGCTGATAGTAGAGACAAAGTTTCCATTTCTGGTTAAGACTTGAGGAGGCAGAGGTGATCTGTTCAAGTGGGCAAACTCAAATTTCCAGTCAGGAAGCAAGACTCCCCCCCCGCCCCAAAAAAAAACCAGAAAGTGCAAACAACCCTCCAGCCCCTGTACCACATGTACATCTAGGTACCATCTTACATATCCTTGACTTCCTTTGAGGCTGCTGGACTATACATACCGCTAATAATGGGTAATAGTTGTTCTGAAAAAATAAAACTTAGAATGTAGAGGAATCATGTTACCACTGGTATGTTTTGAAGATTAGAACTAGGTGATGGGGAAGAAGAAAGAATAAAGAAAGGAAGAAGAAGAAGAAGAGAAAGAAAACAGAGGAGAGGATGACAAAGGAGGAAGAGAAGAGGAAAATGACAATGATGTCATATTCGGGGCACACACTAAAACGTTATTCATTGTTCATCGGAGATTCAAATATAATTGGGTAGTCTGTATTTTATATGGCAATCCCAAACGTGTTCCAGGCAAAAGGCTAAGCATTTCCATGTTTAATGTCATTTAAGCTGTACAAAACTCCTACCAAGTAAGGACCACTCCTTTGTGATTTTAGATGAGAAGCTGAGACCCAAAGAGGTGAGAAGACTTCCCCAAGGTCATATAGGTAGTGAATGATGGAGCCAGGGTAAGAACCCAAATAGCACCTACCCACTGGAGTCCTAGAAAAAGAAACAAAATGGAGCAAAGAAAGCAGCTGTCTTGGGATATTTTGGAAACAATTTAACAGGAGCTTTAGTAGTGCAAGGAAAGAAAAGACAATTTGCAAGACTCCACATTTCTGAAGGTTGTTAGCAACTACTTCATTGTTGGCAAGTAACTTCCTTTAGAGAGCTCTGTGTAAATAGTAATTCCAGATCTTTGACAAAGAAGACACCCTTTCTATCCCCTGTTGGTGGAGTAAATTAAAAATCTTCATATATCCTGAATAGAGAAATGTGGTAAATCTCATAAAAACATGCCCTGGAGATGAAAAATTGCATCCAGACCTCAGCCATCTATATTAATTATGAGAAAGGACAGTGTGAATAGGGGAAAATGTGAATTATGAAATATTTCTGGGTGCTGTGTGCTAAGAGAGACACTGAAAAACCAGAATGTATCCAAGGTTGTGTGACTGGCTGCTGGTGAGGTGTTGCTGCTGGCAGAGGGAAGTGGGTGTGCTTGGCATGGGCTGGAGGCCCCTAAAAATAATTTGAGAGAAATGAGGAACTGAAAGGGTTTAACCTGGAAAACTGCTACAGTAGCAGCCTGAATTGTGCAAAAGGCTACCAGGTCTAATTTCTAGCAGATAGAATTTTTACTCAGGTGACTCAGTGGTAAAGAATCCACCTACCAAGCAGGAGACATGAGTTCGATCCCTGGGTTGGGAAGATCCCCTAGAGGAGGAAATGGGAACTCATTCTAGTATTCTTAATTGAAAACTCCCAAGGACAGAGGAACCTGGCAGGTTACAGTCCATGGACTTGTAAAGAGTTGGGTTTGACTTAGCAACTAAACAAAGCAAAGAATTGCTGTTACAGAAGATAGAACAGGACTAGCATGTAAAGGTTTATAGAAGTAGCTTTCTACTCATTATAGGAGATTGTTTTCTAGAAACCAGGGGGAACTGATGGTTGAATGGCTGACCCCTGGAAGTAGTTGTATCATCTTACACTCTGGGCTTTAAGATGCACCTGGATGCCAGGCTGTTTGGGGTGCTATAGCAAAGATTTCTGAATTGAGTGAACAGCTTGCCAGGCACATGCATGTACCCATGTGTGCGTGCATGGTTGTGCACACACCCCCACATGTACACACATACACACACACGTTAAGAAATTGCACTTTAATTACAAATGAAACTTGGAAAGATAAAGGGTCACTTGAGTCTGTCACTTCACTCTGTCCCCACTGCCTGCCTATGTCTGGGCCCCTCCCTCTTCCCTGGATTACTCTCCAAAACTCCACCTTAGTCTCCCTGCTTCCAACTTCTCTCCATAATCTGTTTTCCATGGAACTTCTAGTGAGTGCTTTTCTTGATTCAAGCATATTAACTTTATTCTCTTGCCTAAAAACCTCTTCCTACCTTGATAAATATTCCTTCATCACAATAATACTAAATACGTGTAAAGCTCTATTTTTAATGACTGAAAGTCAACAAAATACTAAAGATGACTGAATTTAATTATTAATGCACATGTCTGAGATCTCTGTTGATGAGGTGGTGACATTTGCAGGCAAATAAAATGAAGACATATATAATTTATAAATTACCATATATTTATTCCATTAAATTTATTCTCTTCACTTAACTTTAGCCAAAGTCACTAATTACGTGGTTTTTCACATAATTTAGATTCCTAGTGATTATCAAAAGGATTAAAATTGTACTTGTATTCAAAATATATAAATGTAAATATATTTTCATAAAAAGATAAATTAACTTCAAAATCTGAAGATAAGATTATTTTTCACATATTTTCTCAAAAACTGAAAATAATATCACTTAAATAAAGCTAATGTTTTAAATTTATTTTTGCAAAGAGAAGTAAACCTCATTTGATGTTTTGGAAAATGAAACTATTTGCATTTCTAGCATTCAGTATCAAAGTGCTAGTATGCTCAGTATCATATTTCATCATGATATATATAATATGCATATATCTAAGTGTAATGTATCATATCTTTTTGCTTTTTCATACTGTTCATGAGGTTTTCAAGGCAAGAATGCTGAATTGGTGTACCATTCCCCTCTCCAGTGGACCACATTTTGTCAGGACTCTCCACCATGACTTGTCCCTCTTGGGTGGCCCTACATGGCATGTCTCATAGTTTCACTGAGTTAAACAAGATTCCAAATTGGGGAAGGAGTATGTGTATTGTCACCCTGCTTATTTAACTTATATACAGAGTACATCATGCCAGGCTGGATGAAGCACAAACTGGAATCAAGATTGTCAGGTGAAATATCAATAACCTCAGTCATGCAGATGATACCACCCTTATGGCAGAAAGTGAAGAGGAACTAAAGAGCCTCTTGATAAAGTTGAAAGAGGGCTGTGAAAAAGCTGGCTTAAAACTCAACATTCAGAAAACAAAGATCATGGCACCCAGTCTCATCACTTCATAGCAAATAGCGGGGGAAACAGTGGAAACAGTGAGAGACTTTATTTTCTTGGGCTCCAGAATCACTGCAGATGGTGACTGCAGTCATGAAATTAAAAGATGCTTGCTCCTTGAAAGAAAAGCTCTGGCAAACCTAGACGGTGTATTAAAAAGCAGAGACATGTCTTTGCCAACAAAGGTCTGTCTAGTCAAAGCTATGGCTTTCCCAGTAGTTATGGATATGAGAAGTTGGACCATAAGGAAGGCTGAGCACCGAAGAGTTGATGCTTTTGAATGTGGTGCTGGAGAAGACTCTTGAGAGTCCCTTGGACTGCAAGGAGATCCAACCAGTCCATCCTAAAGGAAATCAGTCCTGAATATTCATTGGAAGGACTGATGCTGAAGCTGAAGCTCCAATATTTTGGCCACCTGATGTGCAGAGCTGACTCATTAGAAAAGACCCTGATGCTGGGAAAGATTAAAGGTGAGAAAAGAGGGGGACAACAGAGGACAAGATGGTTGGATGCCATCACTCACCTAATGGATGACTTAATACAGCCTTGATGAGTTTAAGCAAGCTCTGGGAGATGGTGACGGACAGGGAAGCCTGGTGTGCTGTAGTCCATGGGGTCACAAAGAGTTGGACATGACTTAGTAACTAAACAACAACAGCAAAGTGCAGTGTGAGTTATTTAACATTGCAGATGTTCTTCAGTCGTCACATGCACCTGTTGTGAATACCTTGGTAATTCACAAGTCCATATGAAACTGCAAACAGGAGTATGAAGAGAAGCCAGAAAGAGGACTCTTGGTGCTACTGGGCAATAGTTCTTCATTATGCACATCCCACTGCATTCATGCACCCTTGGAGAGGATCTGACATGTTAATATTTTCTTACCTAAGCGCAGATCCTTTCCACTCTCACAATCTGTGTCTGCCTCCAGTGTTGGACAGGAGTTAAAATTCTTAAATCTTCATGGGATTCAGGTATAATCACTTTCTGTTTTTGTTTCTATATATTTGCCATATATAATTGACATGCAGCATATTAATTTCAAGTGTATGATGTAATGATTTGATATTTTCATGTATTGCAAAATGGTCACCACAATAAGTCTAGTTTTCTAGTTTCCCTGTGTTTTGAAGACCTAGGATGAGAGATGCGAAGTGGTGTCGGTCTGGGACTTGAACAGTGTTAGTTACCAGGGCAAATGTTTAAAGTTCTGGGTCAGGCTGTGTCAGTGCTAAGAGCCGGATCTTGAATGACAAAGGTGCTCTTTAATGTATTATTCTCTTTAATGTACTATTACTGTTTTTTGCATATTTTCTCATTCTTTACAGGACCCTCAAAAGTATAATGTACAGAGCATAGGCCTCTTTTGCCCCAGCTAAGATCCATCTAGTCAAGGCTATGGTTTTTCCAGTAGTCATGTATGGATGTGAGAGTTGGACTGTGANCTGTAGCCCACCAGGCTCTCCTGTCAATGGGATCTTTCAGGCAAGAATACTGGAATGGGTGGCCATTTCCTACTCCAGGAGATCTTCCTAACCCAGGAGTTGAACCTGTATCTCTTGCATCTTCTGCTTTGGCAGGTGGGGTCTAGATGTGTATAAGAGACAGGTGGTCATGTATGGGTGTGAGAGTTAGACTGTGAAGAAAGCTGAGTGCCACAGAATCGATGCTTTTGAACTGTGGTGTTGGAGAAGACTCTTGAGACTCCCTTGGACTGCAAGGAGATCCAACCAGTCCATTCTGAAGGAGATCAACCCTGGGATTTCTTTGGAAGGAATGATGCTAAAGCTGAAACTCCAGTACTTTGGCCACCTCATGCGAAGAGTTGACGCATTGGAAAAGACTCTGATGCTGGGAGGGGTTGGGGGCAGCAGGAGAAGGGGATGACAGAAGATGAGATGGCTGGATGGCATCAAGGACTTGATGGACGTGAGTCTGAGTGAACTCCGGGAGATGGTGATGAACAGGGAGGCCTGGCGTGCTGCGATTCATGGGGTCGCAAAGAGTCGGAAACGACTGAGCGACTGAACTGAACTGATGCAATATTGCTCTTTACAGCATTGGACTTTGCTTCTATCACCTGTCACATCAGCAACTGGGTATTGTTTTTGCTTTGGCCCCATCCCTTCATTCTTTCTGGAGTTATTTCTCCACTGATCTCCAGTAACTTCTTGGGCATCTACCGACCTGGGGAGTTCCTCTTTCAGTATCCTATCATTTTGCCTTTTCATACTGTTCATCGGGTTCTCAAGGCAAGAATACTGAAGTGGTTTGCCATTCCCTTCTCCAGTGGACCACATTCTGTCAGACCTCTCCACCAAACTAAGATCATGGCATCTGGTCCCATCACTTCATGGGAAATTGATGGGAATGCAGTGGAAACAGTGTCAGACTTTATTTCTTGGGGCTCCAAAATCACTGCAGATGGTGATTTCAGCCATGAAATTAAAAGACACTTACTCCTTGGAAGGAAAGTTATGACCAACCTAGATAGCATATTCAGAATCAGAGACATTACTTTGCCAACAAAGGTCTGTCTAGCCAAGGCTATGGTTTTTCCTGTGGTCATGTATGGATGTGAGAGTTGGATTGTGAAGAAAGCTGAGCACGGAAGAATTGATTCTTTTGAATTGTGGTGTTGAAGACTCTTGAGAGTCCCTTGGACTGCAAGGATATCCAACCAGTCCATTCTGAAGGAGATCAGCACTGGGTTTTCTTTGGAAGGAATGATGCTAAAGCTAAAATTCTAATACTTTGGCCACCTCATGTGAAGAGTTGACTCATTGGAAAAGACTATGATGCTGGGAGGGATTGGGGGCAGGAGGAGAAGGGGAGGACAGAGGATGAGATGGCTGGATGGCATCACCAACTCGATGGACATGAGTTTGGGTGAACTCCGGGAGTTGATGATGGACAGGAAGGCCTGGCGTGCTGTGATTCATGGGGTCGCAAAGAGTCAGACACGTATGATTAACTGAACTGATACTGTAAAATGTAAGCTCTCTGAGGGCAAGAGGTCAAGAAATTTTTTAGCTTATCCTTGCTATGACAGGTTTTCAAAACAAGACTTAGCAAGTGGTCTTAGTGGCTCAGTAAATATTTTCTGAATTACAGTATCAGTGTATGATTAAGCCAAACAATCTTTATTTCATGCTTTACATCTTGGTGTAATTTCTATAAATGATTGTTTTTTTGTTTTTGGTGTGGACGATTCAAGTATTCACAAGGTTTTAGAAAGTGTGTACAGCATGCACTTGGTCCTGAGGGAAGTTCAGTACAGCTTACACCATTACAGTAAAATTGGAAAGAGAATAGAGAGGTATGAGATCACTCCATTGCTTGTCCCCAGGGAGAGGTTTATAGTGCAAAAAGTAGATATGAAAACTATAAAATTATTTTTTCTTAATTTGAAGCAAAGAGTCAGTGTGCCTGAACAATCTTGCGTTTGTCCGTGGTTCAATGAGAAAGAAGTCAAAGAAAGTTCACATCAGTTGATTGCCTCTTTCACAATTTCTAGAAATAATTTCAATATCTCCAGTTGTGCCTTCATTCTTGCTGTTTCTCAAGAATATTTTGGTCTACTAGTTGTGGGAAACAAATGTTAATTCCTCAACCTTCAAAATTTACTCTCAGGGGAGCTGAAAAACTTATAAAGTTCTAGAAAACATGGTAATACAGACTGAGTAAAAATCCAATGTGAAAATGGACATATTTTTGCTGTGTTTACTGCTAGACATGTGTCACTTAATGAACTGTAGTATGTACATACATGCTTTTGTATTCATAATGAAATCCTGGTTTCAGAATGTAAGATTCACAGACACATCTGCACATGCACACTGATGCACACACATGTTTAGAAATGAAGGATTTTGAAGATCAAGCCCTAAAAATTGCATTTTTATTGATTACAATAGACTAGGAGACTCAAGCTGCTACCTGATACCACACTCTTCTGTTCTTCTAGTTGCAAGAGGGAACTAAAACTTCGTGTCTTTGCATTGATGGAAGCAGCAATCTCAGATTCATCAAGTCCTTGGCAGGATATTTCACACAGCCCACCTTCTGCAGTTGGCATTATATATGCCCCCGTGAGTAGCTTTTCCTCTAAAATAACTTTGAGAAGTTCTCTACCTCATCCTTTAATCCCATTGTGCATGCCCACAAAGAATCCTTCTAAATGTGTGGCCTTTCAGTTGTATGAATTGTGGCAAGAATTTCAAAGACAAAATTCATTTTTAAACAATCCAAATTTTGCTTCATCATGTGGGATACCTGGGTTTGACCCCTGGGTTGGGAAGATTCTCTGGAGATGGAAATGGCAACCCACTCCAGTACTTTTGCCTGGAAAATTCCCTGGGTGGAGGAACCTGGTGGGCTACAGTCCATGGGGTCCCAAAGAGTTGGACACGACTGAGTAACTTCACTGGTCTGTGCGGAGGTGGCTGATGGTGGTCGTGAAAGCAGCAACCCCTGACTTGCCCAGATGTGGTAGGCAGTATTTTGAGATGACCTCCAAGATTCCTGCTCCTCCAGTGTGCATAATCTTGAATAATGCCTTCCCCTCGAGGATGGGAGAAACGTGGAATTTGTTCCTAACTAGTAGTATCCCACGGACGGAGAAGACTAGTAGGCTGCAGTCCATGTGGTCGTTAAGAGTCGGACATGACTGAGTGACTTCATATTGACTTTTCACTTTCATGCATTGGAGAAGGAAGTGGCAACCCACTCCAGTATTCTTGCCTAGAGAATTCCAGGAATGCGGGATCCTGGTGGGCTGCCGTCTATGGGGTCGCACAGAGTTGGAGACTGAAGCGACTTAGCAGCAGCAGTAGAATATGATAATAGTGAAAAGATTTTTTTTAGATGTGGTTACTGTCCCTAACCATCTGATTCTGAGTTAGTCAAAAGGGAGATTATCCTGGATGGCCCAGACCTAATCAGTCATGTCTTCTTCTGAACTTAGACCCTCTCTCTCTTGCTGACATTGAAAAAACAAGACACCTTGAATTCTAAAGCAGAAAAAATGAATTCTGCTAACAAACTGGGGGACCTGGGAAGCAGATCCTTTCCTTATAAAACCTCCATTTAAAAACACAGCTCAGCTAACATCTTGGTTTAAGACCCTGAGCATGGCACCCACGTAAGATGAATATAGATCCTGATTTACAGAATCTGTGAAATAATAGACATGCACTTTTAAGCTGTTAACGTTGCAGTAATCTTTACACAGCATAGGAAATTGATCCACAAGGTACAGGAAGTTAAAAATGGTTCTTGATCAGAAACAGTGATTCTAGGCATTAGATGTGCTGTGTGTGTGCTCAGTCGCTTAATCATTTCAGACCTGCAACCCTGTGGGATGTAGCCTGCCAAACTCTTCTGTTCTTGGGATTTTCAGGAAATAATGCAGGAGAGGGTTGCCATTTTCTTTGCCACTCTTTGGTCTGTAGCCCACCAGGCTCTCCTGTCAATGGGATCTTTCAGGCAAGAATACTGGAATGGGTGGCCATTTCCTACTCCAGGAGATCTTCCTAACCCAGGAGTTGAACCTGTATCTCTTGCATCTTCTGCTTTGGCAGGTGGGGTCTTTACCACTGCAACACCTGGGAAGCCCATTAGATATGCTATCAGGGCCAAAAGGAATGAAGAATCCCGATGAAATTCTAGATTTAGAATTTCTGATAATCTGAAACTCTAGATGGTGCTTTAAATGTGTCTACTCAATTTATCATTTATATAAATCTCACATCCTCATTCTCTAAACCTCTGTTATTTTCCTTTGTAAACTCACTAGACTGAGCAATTCCTTTGTTTGTCAAGTATAAAATGCACTACCATCTGGATAAGAACTAAAAAAAAAAAAAAAGGATGATTTGGAGAATTTCAAATATACAGATGTTTAGTGTTGAATGAACTAACAGTCTGGATGGTTGACTGATTTAAATTTCCTTTTATTTGTATGTTTGGGGACCAGGGGGATACACCACCTATAGTTGTGGATAATGATAAAAAGCCAGATGTGTTTGTTAGTGAAGACAATATATAATTTGCTAACATGAATTAGAATCTTTCTAAGCCTTTGCCTGTGTGTGTTTGATAAAATGTTTTTATTTTTTCCATTATACTAAAGTTTAATATATACTTGAAGTGAATTATAATAATACTTACAACCATTCAGATAATCAAATTTACATTTGTATTTCGCATCCTATAAATAGAGCTTCTTATTTCTTTCTCTCTTGTTCATTGCGCCTCAGTTCCCCCTTAAATGCCCAGTCTTGTTGGCAATGATTTATTGTAAAAGAAGAATATCACACATTAAAAAAGTGCTAGGGATTCAGTTCTGTAGAATAGAGAAATTCTGGTTGGTTTAGCATAGAAAATGCTGACCCTGCAGCATAGATAGTAGTCTCTGATATTCAGAAATATAATTAAGTGTTTTCATATGTAACAGGATTTTTTGTTAATGCTCCATTATTGGTCACTGAGAATCATTCACAGAGAGTAACATAAATTTCATGCTATCAAGTTTTTTTGAAAAAGTGGATGAGTTGATGCTAATTCAAAGGACTGTAACAATAATCTCCCTTTTACCTGTATAGGGACAGTGGTAATTCAGATAAAGAAAGATCGGAAAGAAGGGGTTCTATTTGAGGGGGTCGAGAATGTGTTATTGACCAATTTTAAATTTAATTTGTTATAAATATTTGATGTCAGGATTTCTCTGGCATATAAGAGTTTTTAAAAACTGTATTGAGCACTGGAAGTTCTTTATAGTTTTTAAAACTAAAGATTGTGTCCATGTGTGTGTGCTAAGTTGCTTCAGTCGTGTCCAACTCTTTGCAACCCTATAGACTGTAGCCGCCAAGCTCCTCTGTCCATGGGATTCTCCAGACAAGAATACTGGAGTTGTTGCCATGCCTCCTCCAGGGGGTCTTCCTGACAGGGATCAAACCCATGTCTCTTACATCTCGTCTCCTGCACTGGCAGCCAGGTTCTTTACCACTAGCACCACCTGGAAAGTCCTAAAACTGAAGATTATTCCTATTCAAATAAATTTTTAGTTTTCATGTTTATACTTTTATCTGGTAGATGAATAAGTGATCAGGTCCACTGTTGGTGAATTGCATTTTGGGAGACTGCCTTCTAGACAATTAGCCTAGTCATGTTCTGGGACTGTAGAACACTTGATTCTTAGAGTCTGTTGGTGGCAGGAGGCAAGGGGTGAGTAAGAGAATATTTCACTTTAAAAATTTCCTGGATTTATATTAATCTCTCAATGTATGGCCTTTTCAGACATTTCTCACTGCAAATAAAAACCACTGTCTCACTATCAAGCATGGTACGTCTTAATACAAAGAATACTTGAATTTTAAAGTGCTTCCATATATGTTATTTCAAGAAGACATGACGTCCTTTAGGAGGAGAGAAACGTTTTTGTTTTTGTTTCTGCTGAAGGTCACCTTGGGCAATTGAAAAGAAAAGCATTCCTATGCATCCAGATTCATTTATTTTTTGGCTTGAATTTTGTAGCAGAGGAAAAAAGCATGAGTTTCCCACTGTTTCCTGTTCTTAACAAGTCCAACTGCCTGCGGGTGGTCTGTGCAGTGGTGGGAGCAAAAGCTTGTCACTTGGAGAAAGGAGTTATCCATGGTCTTTCAGCTTGTGATTTCTTAACTGGAATTTCTGAGATTTGGCACCAACTTTAGGGAGTTTAGTTTGGAAGACTCTTCCTTTTAACTAATGATTGTGTCTGTATCTTAATATAATTTTCCCTTATTTGAAGCTAACCTTACATTTTTGTGTTAATTTTTATCATTGATTTTGTTGTGACATAACATGACATTTCTACAAAAAAAATTGTATTTCCTAGTTTTTGTTCCAAGGCAAAGTACAATGACTTCTGTCTGAATTAATGAGTAGGTTGATACCTTATAGAAATGAAAGGGTAGTTATTGCAATTTAGTTTTTTTTTTAATGGATAAAAAATTTCTAAACAGATATATAACTTAGAAAATAAAAAGTTGAATTTATGTCAAATTATTATGAGAAGTGGAAATTTAATACTTTTCTATCTAGGCTACATATTTGAAATATTAATACCAAGTTTCAGGAAGTAAATTGACATAATCTAGTCTTTGTCCTTTTTTTAAAATGAAACTTCTATCTCCAATATTATTTTATTCAACAATTGCTTGAGATATTTTGTTTCAGGAATGATTCTGTGTCCAGGGTATCCACAGATAAATATGATATACCTGATACTCTCAGACTAATTAAGGAAAATAGTGCATTCCAATAGGAGCAGAATGAAGGGAGAATAATGACTTTATAAGAGCCACTGTTTTAATCTACCTTTTGCACCAATGTAGAAATGAGAAAGGATGATTCACTGACCAGCAGTTCATAATGTTCAATAGACAGGTGTTGGTTGGTGGCCCTTCAGTATTTGGATGACCATGCATGAGTTATCATCATATAGATGAGAGAGCAGAACACCGAAAGTGATGGGCTCCAGAGTTAGATGGACTGAGTGTGAACTGCAACATTGCCCTTATTTCCTGTCTCTGTGATCTTGGACAAATGATGAGATCTCCCAGTATGCATGACTCCATTGCAAGAACAAGATAATAATCATACCTCCCTCATTGGATTGTGAGTATTAAAGAGGTGAAACACGTAAATCATTTAGAACTTTCTGAAATATTGATGATGAGCATATGCCATGACTTTAGAACTGCAAATTCCTTGTAAGTATCCCAAGTAGAAAATTTAAAAAGAATGTTGGGTCATAGGATAAAATATTTTGATAAAAGAAGTATAACCCATTTGAAATCAAAATTAGATCAAGTATCCAGAATTTAGTGACATTAACCAATGAGTGATCTAGCAGGATACCAATGAGTGATCTAGCAGGATACCAATGAGTGATCTAGCAGGATACCAATGACAAGAAAGATGAATGGACTCTGGCAAGTAGATTGTAAACTTCAACCTTATAAGATCATTTTGTACACTTGAAACATGGCCTTTGATAGGTTCTTTAAGTAACTTTATTTATTGTGCACAGGAATCTCGAGATTTAAATAATTATCCCCATTCAAAGATGAGTCTATATAGCTAAATTGCACTGATCATAGTTATACAGCTTGGCATATGCATTTTCTGGATTTGAGCCTATGACTTCTGACTCTGAAACCTGAGTATTTAACTACTGCTTATCTCTTTTGGGGAGGTGGAACGTGGACTGTGCTTACACAACATAGATTCTGATAAGTCCTAATAAAAGGGGCAGACATCTCACACTAGAGAACTAGCTGGAGCAAAGGCACGGGGATGAGCAAGCTATTACTGGGGGGCTTTGCGAGACCCAGCTTGATCCACACGGTTGGGTTGAACCTGAGATGGATATAGTTGGGGACGCAACGAAAAGCATATACTAAGAGACTCAAGTAACTCAAACTAATCCCTTCTTTTATGCGTAAGAATAAGTTTCAGGGTAAACGATTACTAGGTTGCTGCTGCCGCTAAGTCGCTTCAGTCGTGTCCGATTCTGTGCGACCCCATAAGACGGGAGCCCACCAGGCTTTCCCGTCCCTGGGATTCTCCAGGCAAGAACACTGGAGTGGGTTGCTGTTTCCTTCTCTAATGCATGAAAGTGAAAAGTGAAAGTGAAGTCGCTCAGTCGTATCCGACTCTTCGCAACCCCATGGACTGCAGCCTACCAGGCTCCCCTGTCCATGGGATTTTCCAAGCACGAGTACTGGAGTGGAGTTGCTAGGGATAGTTTAATGATGCTACAGGGCTTCCCTATTTAATTTTTATTATCTTCTGCATCTGTAATGGAATGAATTTTTTCCATATGCATGTCATTTTATGGTTATATTTCAGTTCAAAGTAGAAAAATGGAAGAAACGTGAGGAAGAAGGCTTAAAGATCTATGCCAACCACATCTTTTTTGCCTTCTTCAGGGAATACATGCTGCTAAGTCGCTTCAGTCGTGTCTGACTCTGTGCAACCCCATAGACGGCAGACCACCAGGCTCCACCGTCCCTGGGATTCTCCAAGCAAGAACACTGGAGTGGGTTGCCATTTCCTTCTCCAATGCATGAAAGTGAAAAGTGAAAGTGAAGTCACTGAGTTGTGTCCAACTCTCAGAGACCCCATGGACTGCAGCCTACCAGGCTCCTCCATCCATGGGATTTTGCAGGCAAGAGTACTGGAGTGGGGTGCCATTGCCTTCTCTGAAGGAATCCATAGTGCTCCCAGAATTACCACTACCTCAACTCCAACCAAGCAGACTCTTGCCTAAGTCTCACTGGCCTGAATGAGCTCACACAGTCACCCTAAACTACCCAGGGACTGGTCAACTTTTAGTATAATAATTTGTGAGATACATTAGGTTGCAGTAGCTCAGTTACTTCCCCTAAATCTTGGTGGCTTTAAGGACAAGGAAAAAGAGAGTATGAGGAACTAATAAGATATTTTAAAGCTTTGGTTTGAAAGTGATGCTTTCTATCCTTGGCATGTGCATTTTACCTAATACAAAGGATTTTGTTTGTTCCAAAAAATTTAAAAACGAGGAGAAACTGTGTAAGGAGGCAAGAAAACTTGATCCGAATCTACCTCTGTCTTTTTCTGAGTTTATGTTCCTATTTGCTTGTTAATTTAGAGACAACTGTGATATGTTTTCTAAGTAAATCTTTGTGGCTTTGAGAGTCTAAAACATGGATTTAGATCACAACTTTACCATTCTCAAATTCATGACCCAATTAACTTCCCAAATTTCCTTAAAATTGATTTCTAACTCTGAAAAAGAAGGTAAACCCTCCCTTCTGGGTGATGTGGGAAAATTGATAAGAAAGGTGACTGGCAAGGCATGGTGACCATCCTAGTTTATTAGATCCCTGCAGTTTTCTGCTGCTGTGTTGCCTGCACGTCACACCCCAGGATCAACTTCAAGATGAATGTTTAACTGAGTGCAAAGGCTTAGAAGTCAGGAAATCAACCTATGAAACGGACTCACAGTGTCTAACTCTGGTTTGAATAATCTACAGCCAATCTTGGAGACGGCTCTTTCATTGATTTTTGTGGGAATGCATTTGGTACCTGCATTTACATCTCTTCCTCACGTTGTTCACATTCACACCTGCTCCTGTAAGGACTGATGACCGCTGCCTTCCAAACTTCCTGTTTCTAATGATCAGAATAGTTAGACCCGTGCTAGGGTTAACAGTTTGTTTCCTGGGGACTCCCCTGGCAGTCCAGTGGTTTAGACTCCACACCTCCAATACAGGGGGCTTGGGTCCAAGCCCTGGTCAGACAACTGAGACCCCACGTGCTTCAAGGGATGGCCAAAGGATAAGAAGAATTAAAAAAAACAAAAACAAAAAACATTTCTTCACAACTCAGATGTTGAAACCTAATCTTCAGTGGGATGGTATTTGGAGGTGGGGTGTTCAAGCAGTAATCTGACATTAAATTAAATGAAATTAATGCCCTTGTAAGAAGAGCCTTGAAAAAGTTTGCTTTCTCTGTCTCTCTCTCCATCAAGTGAGGATACAGCAAGAAAGAATCCACCTGCAAACCAGGAAACATGCTCTCACCAAACTCAAACCTGCTGCTACCTTGATCTTGGGCTTCCCAGCCTCCAGTACTGCATGAAGAGATCATCTTTTTTTTTTTCCCCAAGGAGATTCCTTGTATTAAGTATAATTTCTCATTCATATATAGTGTTATAGCAGTTGTATTTGTAGTTGCAGTTATTTTAAGACAGTTATAGAAGGGAAAGGAAGCAGAATAGGTGGCCTTCGACCCAGGCAATGTAGGACCCTTCCCAGAGTCCTGCACTTTAGATGTCCCTGGACCCTGGCACTCTTTAGCTTTGTCCCCTAGAACAAGAAGTGCCTGGGTACAAGGGCCTCTTCTAGCTCATATTTACTTATTTGAAACCCTGAAGTTGCCTGACCCATGTCCCTAAACCCAGTTCTAACCCTGCACAGACCTCTTGAAGGCCCAGAGTTATTCCTCCGTAACCTCTGGGAGAAACAGGTAGAGGGAACATGGGTTTTAGAGGATGAATGTTCTCACACACGTAGGACATCCTTCAGGCTGAAGAACAGAGTTGGAGGTGGGAAGGGAAGAGGAGAAGCTGAGGGTTCTCTAGTGGTACCCTTGACTCAGACCTGACAAATTAAGGGTGAGCCTTATGGTGGGGAGGGGTGGGAAGAGGGCATACGTGGGTCCACTGTTTTAATCTACCTTTTGCACCAATGTAGAAATGAGAAAGGATGATTCACTGACCAGCAGTTCATAATGTTCAATAGACAGGTGTTGGTTGGTGGCCCTTCAGTATTTGGATGACCATGCATGAGTTATCATCATATAGATGAGAGAGCAGAACACTGAAAGTGATGGGCTCCAGAGTTAGATGGACTGAGTGTGAACTGCAACATTGCCCTTATTTCCTGTCTCTGTGATCTTGGACAAATGATGAGATCTCCCAGTATGCATGACTCCATTGCAAGAACAAGATAATAATCATACCTCCCTCATTGGATTGTGAGTATTAAAGAGGTGAAACACGTAAATCATTTAGAACTTTCTGAAATATTGATGATGAGCATATGCCATGACTTTAGAACTGCAAATTCCTTGTAAGTATCCCAAGTAGAAAATTTAAAAAGAATGTTGGGTCATAGGATAAAATATTTTGATAAAAGAAGTATAACCCATTTGAAATCAAAATTAGATCAAGTATCCAGAATTTAGTGACATTAACCAATGAGTGATCTAGCAGGATACCAATGAGTGATCTAGCAGGATACCAATGAGTGATCTAGCAGGATACCAATGACAAGAAAGATGAATGGACTCTGGCAAGTAGATTGTAAACTTCAACCTTATAAGATCATTTTGTACACTTGAAACATGGCCTTTGATAGGTTCTTTAAGTAACTTTATTTATTGTGCACAGGAATCTCGAGATTTAAATAATTATCCCCATTCAAAGATGAGTCTATATAGCTAAATTGCACTGATCATAGTTATACAGCTTGGCATATGCATTTTCTGGATTTGAGCCTATGACTTCTGACTCTGAAACCTGAGTATTTAACTACTGCTTATCTCTTTTGGGGAGGTGGAACGTGGACTGTGCTTACACAACATAGATTCTGATAAGTCCTAATAAAAGGGGCAGACATCTCACACTAGAGAACTAGCTGGAGCAAAGGCACGGGGATGAGCAAGCTATTACTGGGGGGCTTTGCGAGACCCAGCTTGATCCACACGGTTGGGTTGAACCTGAGATGGATATAGTTGGGGACGCAACGAAAAGCATATACTAAGAGACTCAAGTAACTCAAACTAATCCCTTCTTTTATGCGTAAGAATAAGTTTCAGGGTAAACGATTACTAGGTTGCTGCTGCCGCTAAGTCGCTTCAGTCGTGTCCGATTCTGTGCGACCCCATAAGACGGGAGCCCACCAGGCTTTCCCGTCCCTGGGATTCTCCAGGCAAGAACACTGGAGTGGGTTGCNTATGCGTAAGAATAAGTTTCAGGGTAAACGATTACTAGGTTGCTGCTGCCGCTAAGTCGCTTCAGTCGTGTCCGATTCTGTGCGACCCCATAAGACGGGAGCCCACCAGGCTTTCCCGTCCCTGGGATTCTCCAGGCAAGAACACTGGAGTGGGTTGCTGTTTCCTTCTCTAATGCATGAAAGTGAAAAGTGAAAGTGAAGTCGCTCAGTCGTATCCGACTCTTCGCGACCCCATGGACTGCAGCCTACCAGGCTCCCCTGTCCATGGGATTTTCCAAGCACGAGTACTGGAGTGGAGTTGCTAGGGATAGTTTAATGATGCTACAGGGCTTCCCTATTTAATTTTTATTATCTTCTGCATCTGTAATGGAATGAATTTTTTCCATATGCATGTCATTTTATGGTTATATTTCAGTTCAAAGTAGAAAAATGGAAGAAACGTGAGGAAGAAGGCTTAAAGATCTATGCCAACCACATCTTTTTTGCCTTCTTCAGGGAATACATGCTGCTAAGTCGCTTCAGTCGTGTCTGACTCTGTGCAACCCCATAGACGGCAGACCACCAGGCTCCACCGTCCCTGGGATTCTCCAAGCAAGAACACTGGAGTGGGTTGCCATTTCCTTCTCCAATGCATGAAAGTGAAAAGTGAAAGTGAAGTCACTGAGTTGTGTCCAACTCTCAGAGACCCCATGGACTGCAGCCTACCAGGCTCCTCCATCCATGGGATTTTGCAGGCAAGAGTACTGGAGTGGGGTGCCATTGCCTTCTCTGAAGGAATCCATAGTGCTCCCAGAATTACCACTACCTCAACTCCAACCAAGCAGACTCTTGCCTAAGTCTCACTGGCCTGAATGAGCTCACACAGTCACCCTAAACTACCCAGGGACTGGTCAACTTTTAGTATAATAATTTGTGAGATACATTAGGTTGCAGTAGCTCAGTTACTTCCCCTAAATCTTGGTGGCTTTAAGGACAAGGAAAAAGAGAGTATGAGGAACTAATAAGATATTTTAAAGCTTTGGTTTGAAAGTGATGCTTTCTATCCTTGGCATGTGCATTTTACCTAATACAAAGGATTTTGTTTGTTCCAAAAAATTTAAAAACGAGGAGAAACTGTGTAAGGAGGCAAGAAAACTTGATCCGAATCTACCTCTGTCTTTTTCTGAGTTTATGTTCCTATTTGCTTGTTAATTTAGAGACAACTGTGATATGTTTTCTAAGTAAATCTTTGTGGCTTTGAGAGTCTAAAACATGGATTTAGATCACAACTTTACCATTCTCAAATTCATGACCCAATTAACTTCCCAAATTTCCTTAAAATTGATTTCTAACTCTGAAAAAGAAGGTAAACCCTCCCTTCTGGGTGATGTGGGAAAATTGATAAGAAAGGTGACTGGCAAGGCATGGTGACCATCCTAGTTTATTAGATCCCTGCAGTTTTCTGCTGCTGTGTTGCCTGCACGTCACACCCCAGGATCAACTTCAAGATGAATGTTTAACTGAGTGCAAAGGCTTAGAAGTCAGGAAATCAAGCTATGAAACGGACTCACAGTGTCTAACTCTGGTTTGAATAATCTACAGCCAATCTTGGAGACGGCTCTTTCATTGATTTTTGTGGGAATGCATTTGGTACCTGCATTTACATCTCTTCCTCACGTTGTTCACATTCACACCTGCTCCTGTAAGGACTGATGACCGCTGCCTTCCAGACTTCCTGTTTCTAATGATCAGAATAGTTAGACCCGTGCTAGGGTTAACAGTTTGTTTCCTGGGGACTCCCCTGGCAGTCCAGTGGTTTAGACTCCACACCTCCAATACAGGGGGCTTGGGTCCAAGCCCTGGTCAGACAACTGAGACCCCACGTGCTTCAAGGGATGGCCAAAGGATAAGAAGAATTAAAAAAAACAAAAACAAAAAACATTTCTTCACAACTCAGATGTTGAAACCTAATCTTCAGTGGGATGGTATTTGGAGGTGGGGTGTTCAAGCAGTAATCTGACATTAAATTAAATGAAATTAATGCCCTTGTAAGAAGAGCCTTGAAAAAGTTTGCTTTCTCTGTCTCTCTCTCCATCAAGTGAGGATACAGCAAGAAAGAATCCACCTGCAAACCAGGAAACATGCTCTCACCAAACTCAAACCTGCTGCTACCTTGATCTTGGGCTTCCCAGCCTCCAGTACTGCATGAAGAGATCATCTTTTTTTTTTTCCCCAAGGAGATTCCTTGTATTAAGTATAATTTCTCATTCATATATAGTGTTATAGCAGTTGTATTTGTAGTTGCAGTTATTTTAAGACAGTTATAGAAGGGAAAGGAAGCAGAATAGGTGGCCTTCGACCCAGGCAATGTAGGACCCTTCCCAGAGTCCTGCACTTTAGATGTCCCTGGACCCTGGCACTCTTTAGCTTTGTCCCCTAGAACAAGAAGTGCCTGGGTACAAGGGCCTCTTCTAGCTCATATTTACTTATTTGAAACCCTGAAGTTGCCTGACCCATGTCCCTAAACCCAGTTCTAACCCTGCACAGACCTCTTGAAGGCCCAGAGTTATTCCTCCGTAACCTCTGGGAGAAGCAGGTAGAGGGAACATGGGTTTTAGAGGATGAATGTCCTCACACACGTAGGACATCCTTCAGGCTGAAGAACAGAGTTGGAGGTGGGAAGGGAAGAGGAGAAGCTGAGGGTTCTCTAGTGGTACCCTTGACTCAGACCTGACAAATTAAGGGTGAGCCTTATGGTGGGGAGGGGTGGGAAGAGGGCATACGTGGGAGGGAGAAAAATGCAGAAGTTCACTTGTCATTTCAGGCCTTTGTAACTGCATTCCTATTTCTCATGGAGAAGGTAGCTGACGTTTCTGTAAAGAAGATGGTAGGGCCAGATCAGGGAGCTTTCTTTGGCTTTATTGTGCTCTGATTGGAAGGAAGCACGCAGAGGCGCAGTGAAAGGAAAGAGACACTTGCTGACTGTGAAGGTGATTATAATTGCCACTGGGAAACCAAAGCTGCTGTTGTATCTTGACTTAAAGAAACAAAGCTGTCCAGTACTGTGAGCCTTTAGATGTGGCCACTGAGGCGGCTCTACGCTTCCAGTCCTCCCCAGTGTATCCCCTACAATTAACCCCGATTCCCTGGGGCTCCATTCAGTTTCTTGCAAATTCTGTTTCTTATAACCTCGAAGAGCTGGACTAACACAGCTGTCTAGGGCAATAATTCTCCCCAGCATCACTGCTGCTCTCCACACGCCTCCAGAGACCCATCACCGGCATGTTATGAGAGATCCCTGTGTTTGGGTTTGAAGTTTGCAAAATCAAAGCACTTTAACAACCTATAAATTGGCTCCCTGTTCCCTTTGGCTGATTGGAGGCGAATGCTCTGAAAGCCCAGCCCATGACTATTTGCAGATGGAGAAATTGACATGGAAGCAGTTTTACTGGCCCCAAGCAGTGGCTGAGACTCCATATTGTCCAAGGCAACCTGTCTAACCCTGCTTCCTTCCTCCATCTGCATGTTCCTTTTTCCTTGACTGTACATTTTAAGTGAACAAGCTTTCCTTGCATGCATGCATGGGAAGTTGCTTCAGTTGCATCCCACTCTTTGCAACACCATGGACTATAGCTTTCCAGGCTCCTCTGTCCATGGAATGCTCCAGGCAAGAATACTGGAGTGGGTTTCCATGCACTCCTCCAGGGGATCTTCCCAACCCAGGGATCAAACTTGCATTTCTTGGGGTTCCTACATTGCAGGTGAATTCTTTACCGCATAGCCACCAGGGAAGCCCAAGTTTTCTTAGACTATTTCAAATATCTGGTACCAAATACAGTATCTAGATTATAGGTTTCCCAGGTGGCACAGTGGTAAAGAACGTGCCTGCCAATGTGCAAGACATAAGAAACCTGGGTTCGATCCCTGGGCAGGGAAGATCCCCTGGAGGAGGGCATGACAACCCACTCCAGTATTCTTGCCTGGAGAATCCCATGGACAGAGGAGCCTGGTGGGCTACAGTTCATAGGGTCACAAAGAGTCAGACTCAACCGAAGTGACTTTGTATGAAAACTTGCCAATAGAGGAGACACAAGAGATGTGTTCAAAATCCGGGTTGGGAAGGTACCCTGGAGTAGAGAATGGCAAGCCACTCCAGTTTTCTTGCCTGGTAAACCCCATGGACAGAGGAGCCTGGCAGTCTACAGTCCCTGGGGTCACACAAAGTTGAACATAACTGAGCACACACACACACACAACAACAACAACAGAGAGTATCTAGTTCAAATCTTTTTCCTGCCCCTGGCCTTTTTTTGTTGTTGTTGTTGCTTTTGCAAAGTGTTGAGAGATTCGGCTCGTTGGTGCACAAGCCCATCCTTCTCCGCAGTTCTCACGTCTAACTCCTGTGGAGAGCCATTGTGTGAAGGTGTTGTTAGGCTTCCATGCTCACTCAGTCCCCAGCGTTTCTTCTTAAACTGCCAACAGCGCCAATTAGTACCACATGTGCTGTGAGCGTGCACAGAGGCTCTTGTAGCCAAGTCCTTAAAATGTGGCCAAAATGCAAATTGGCCTTTAGACGAGTTCTTCGGTGTGAGTTTAGGGGGAATAAATAAGTTTAAGTACCACAACATAAATATCAGTCCTTTTATTCCCTGTCCCTCCTGGCATGCTTTATACCTTTTAAGAGTAATAGGCAAAAAGTCTTGGAGTGCTCCAGAGAGAAAATAGGACAAAATACTTAAAAATTTTTTTGACAGTAAATCATTTAAAACTTAGCTGAGAACCATGAAAAGAGTTTTGTGTCTTTAGCTGCTTATCATCATAGCAGAAGCCCCTGAACTTTCACCATTAGCCACACGTCCAGACCTCCATGCTCCTCCCAACCCCTTGTATCTTGTGCTAGTTACAAGAAATCCCACTGTTTGAGTCAGATACCTTGCTTTTGGTGAATACAGACATCTAATCTTGATTTCCCTGTGTGCTTCTTGCCCATGGATGAGCTCTATCATTCCAAATTGTAACAAGTCTCCCTTGAGTTTTTGGGGTTTTGTCACATTTTCTTCTGCTGTGAGGATAAGGAATGACAATCCACTCCAGTATTCTTGCCTGGAGAATCCTGTAGACAGAGAAGCCTGGTGGGCTGCTGCCCATGGGGTTGTACAGAATCAGAGCTGACTGAAGCGACTTAGCAGCAGCAGCAGCAGCTTCTGCTGTGGTTCTCTCTTCATGTGGAACTCAAATCTCGGTCTGTCTTCCTTGGAGAATTAACCAAGATTCTTGACAAATCTCCTTGCTCATCTTTGTCCTAATCTGGGGAAAATGTGGGACAGTAATGAAATAATAAATGGACCCTGTTGAATGCTGGAGATGCTCATAAGCACTTTATTATAACATGGGTTTAATGATTAAATGATCTCCACAATGTAATTGTTGCCCCCCTCATTATAAAGATAAATAAATTAAGTTCAGTGAAGGAAAGACATTCGTTCTAATTTATACATCTGTGTGAGTTTCCTTGATGGATCAGAGGGTAAAGAATCTGCCTGCAATGCAGGGGACTCAGACTTAATTCCTGAGTCAGGAAGATACCCTGGAGAAGGGATTGGCTGCCCACTGCGATATTCTTGCCTGGAGAATTCCGTGGACACAGGGGTCTGGCGGGCTATAGTTCATGGGTCACACAGAGTCAGAAACAGTTGAGTGCCTATCACTTTTCATCATACATCTACGAGCAGGGGCATCTGATGTTCAGACCTGGGAGTCTTGTTCACGACCGTAAAACCTGAGTGAGTGTAGCGATTACTGTTTATAAAGCACTCCCAAGCACCAAGCTTAATGTCGGGTGCTTTACCCACATTTTCACCTAGCCGTCCTATAAGACTGAAAGTGTGCATGGTAGGCACAGGGAGGTTATCTGACTTGTTCAAGGCCACACAGCCAGAAGTTGTTGAAATCAAAGTCAAATCCAAGTCAACTGACCTGCTAAGCTTTCTGCTCCATTAGGAGGCCTCAGTTGTCTGTAAGACTCTTTAGTCACTGGGTCCCTTCACCTCTCAAGAGGAACACTAATGCAATGTGGGATGTCACAGCACCAGGGAGTTCTATCAAGGGTCTATCTGTAAGTCATCAGTTCTGTAGGTTCACTCACAAAGTTAGTTCTATTTTTCCCTTGTGGAGGGTCAGCCAATGCACTTTTCACGAGCCCTGAAACATGATACCATTTTTCTTAAAATAAGCAGGAGGCTCTTAGTCCCTGAACAGTGGTTTCCACAGTGCTACAAGATCCTGTTTCTTCAAGTTTCTCACTTACGTGAAATGGCTGGGGCAAATAACACGTTCCGGGTGAATATTCCCATGCTTGCTTTCTACCTGATGGCAGGCCATCCCCTTTGAATAACCAGACGTGGGCTCATGTTGTTACATCACTGACATCACTGACATCACTCAATGAAACATATTTGGAGTTGTGCTGGCCATTTGGCATTTTGGGCAAATCAGAGTTGAATTATTTCTCCGTGTTTCTTCTGCTGAGCATGCCAAGTGCTTGTCCAGATCATAATTCGGGCCTTAGCAAGACAAGAAAAATTTTGCTGACCAGATCAACTAATTTCCCTAAAGTATCAAGCTTTCACCCCAAGATTAAAAGTGATCATTCTTGATCCAGCTGGGTTTAGTCAGTGACCTGGGCTCTGTGCATATCTTATTACTAACACCCAGCAGCACAAACCACAGCCTCTCTAAGTATTTGTACGGAAAACAATCCTAACCAAAGATTACGCAGTTTGGGTTGAGAAAAGCAATCTGTTCCACATACAGACATCTGCCGGAAAGGTCAGACATAGGCTGGCCAATCCTTCGGCTTTGATTTTGGAGGCTATTTTGATTGCAAGTACTGTGTCCAAGTGAAATTAAAATTCAAAGAAAACTGAACTTCAGACAGAAATCTTTTGACAGTTAACTCAAATTCATTCCATACTAAGATTTCACAGTCTTATTCTAAAGGTGTTAGACCAGAGAGACATGTGATAGAATTTATTACTTTTATTCAAGTACATAGAACACTAGAGCGAAACTGTGTGTGTGTGTGTGTGTATATCTGTGTGTGTGTGCCTCAGAGAAAGAAGGATATTACTGTTAGTAAATCTTAAAGTCAGGATTTTGTTCCCTTGTTTGTAGAGAAGAATTTGTTTTCAGGTAACCAATATGCAGCTAACAAAATATGGGGCATGTGATTTAATTTTTTCATGGAAAGCTATGCAACCACTCAAGTTAATTTAAAATAAAGTCCCTCATACTAATGTGAAGGTTAAGCAATGAAAACAATAGAGACTATCAATTTCCATTTCAGAGAATTGGAATGAAGCATTCTTTCAACTTGGGGTCAGTGAACACATACTGTTATAATTTCATACAAGCCTGTGCCCCAAAGAGCTCGTTTCCCTGATCTGATCTGAGCAGGGATGTATCTGTCAGGGAAATTCATTACCAGTCTCCCAGCAACGCCAAATGTAGTGAACCGCTCAGCAGGGCACACAGCACATGTACAAGAAGCAAAACCTACTATTTGCTGGCTACTAAGAGAAATTTCCTTTTAGGATCCACAAATATGGCTTTAATTTCATGGGGTTGATTCTGAGGTTGTGGGGAGAGATGGAGGGATAAAAATGGAGGGGAGGTTTCAGAACACATTTTTCTCATGTAAACGGAACCGCATGTTTCTACCAACAGGAGACAAACACCAGTCTAGCAATCTTTCTGGCACATGTCAAATCCCCATCTCTGCTCTGGGCTTGAGTGTGGTAAGGACTGAATCCAGAGAGTGCCTTATCCTCAATAGCTGGGAAACAGTGTTGATCACATATCTCTTTAACTGTCTTTGCCGCTATGCTAATGACAACCTAGCAATTGCCTCTATCCAAGACAGTGAAGAGAAGAGACGTTGCATGCATGCTTGAGGTTGTGCTTGGATTTGCATGGGTGTTTGTCAGAATGGTACTGTCTCCATCTGTATTAAGAATTTTAGTGCAGAGAGCTTTTGCTGATTTGTGACTTGAAACCTATTGTGATTTAAAGCTCAATGGGCTGTGAGTAGATTAAAGACAGCAGCAAATTCTTTAAGGAATGGAGTCTACTTCTACTCCCCTAGGTAGGTCTAAGTGACTTATTCAACTAATAGGATATGAAGGAAGTGGCAGCTGGACAATCTAAGTTTAAGTTGTAAGAAGCCTAGTAGTTTCCTGCCAGCTTTCATGGAATGCTTACTCTGTTCGCCCTGAACTGCCATGTGAGAAATTTGACAACCTTCCACCCAAAACAAGCTCATCTTCCTGAAGGCTCTTGATCAGCATCTGAGCTGAGTCCAGCACTTGGCTCATCCCTGCCAAGTGCCAGAGATGGTTTGGATCTGCTGAATACCAAGGTGACAACACTTATAACAAAAGAAAAATTTCCCAGCTCACCTGTCCATCCCCAGAACCGTGAGAGCTAGTAATAAATTGTTTTAAGCCATTCATTTGAGGACTATTTGTTAAGCAGTAACAGATTACTGAACAAAGCATGATTCAGCAATGGAAGCATAACTACTCTATACTCTAGGATGGTCATCTAGTTCTTGCTTTTTTGCCATATTTTCATTTCACTGAATCTCAGATTGTTTCTTTTTTCTTTTTTTTTGCATCCTGCATCAAACATAGACTGGCGATTCGTTTCTTACATGATAGTATACATATTTCAATGCTATTCTCCCAAATCATCCCACCCTCTCCCTCTCCCTCTCCCTCAGAGTCCAAAAGTCTGCTCTACACATCTGTGTCTCTTTTGCTGTCTTGCATACAGGGTCCTCATTACCATCTTTCTAAATTCCATATATATGTGTTAGTATACTGTATTGGTGTTTTTCTTTCTGACTTACTTCACTCTGTATAATCGGTTCCAGTTTCATCCATCTTATTAGAACTGATTCATCCTCTATGATCCACCTCCCAGAATACTGGAAATAAAAGCAAATACAAACAAATGGGATCTAATTAAAATTAAAAGCTTCTGCACAACAAAGGAAACTATAAGCAAGGTGAAAAGACAGCCTTCTGAATGGGAGAAAATAATAGGAAATGAAGCAACTGACAAACAACTAATCTCAAAAATATGCAAGCAACTTATACAGCTCAGATTGTTCCTTCTGCCCCTACCCTTGCCCAGGACAGATTAGATCTTCATTGTCTTCATTAAGCCCTCATCCCTCAAATTTAGTGCCCTTAGGGGAGGTAATTTTCCAATTATTTATTTGTTTATGTAGGAAACATAAATTATATTTGTATCAAATGTAAACAATTATGTTTGCTGATGAAAAATTGAGAAATCTCTCATTTCCTTTTTTTCACACAGAAAGTTGGAGCTTGATATATACTAATTTTTTGTCTAAATTCAAACTGAGGGCATGCTCTTTTTGTCCAGCTTAATTGATTTGATCTGAACTTTTGCATTTACTTTTGTAAAATAGGATAATGAACTTTAATAGCAAAGAGAACTAACTGCAAATCCTGGCTTGGCCAAATATATGTATGAATGAAGTGAAACTTGTTTTTCTTTCATGGTGAAAGTAACCTGATGAAGCCAGAAGACCTGGGGATTAAAATCTAAATTTCACCCCATTTCAGCAATTCCTCAGTTTTCCCTGTTGGTAAAGTGGGAATAATATTATACAACTTTTAGGGTGGTTATGAGAATTAAGTAAACTAATGTTTATAAAAGTTGACTTAAACCTCAGCATTCAGAAAACTAAGATCATGGCATCCAGTCCAGTCACTTCACGGCAAACAGATGGGAAACAGTGGAAACATTAAGAGATTATTTTGGGGGGGCTCCAAAATCACTGCAGATGGTGACTGCAGCCATGACATTAAAAGACACTTGCTCCTTGGAAGAAAAGCCATGACCAACCCAAACAGCATATTAAAAAGCAGAGATATTACTTTGCCAACAAAGGTCCATCTAGTCAAAGCTGTTTTTTCCAGTAGTCATGTATGGATGTGAGAGTTGGACTATAAAGAAAACTGAGCACTGAAGAATTGATGCTTTTGAACTGTGGTGCTGGAGAAGCCTCTTGAGAGTCCCTTGGACTGCAAGGAGATCCATCCAGTCCATCCTAAAGGAAATCAGTCCTGAATATTCATTGGAAGAACTGATGCTGAAGCTGAAACTCTAATACTTTGGCCACCTGATGCGAAGAACTGACTCCTTGGAAAAGACCCTGATGCTGGGAAAGATTGATGGCAGGAGGAGAAGGGGATGGCAGAGAATGAGATGGTTGGATGGCATCACTGACTCAATGGACATGAGTTTGAGNGAAGCTGAAACTCTAATACTTTGGCCACCTGATGCGAAGAACTGACTCCTGGGAAAAGACCCTGATGCTGGGAAAGATTGATGGCAGGAGGAGAAGGGGATGGCAGAGAATGAGATGGTTGGATGGCATCACCAACTCAATGCACATCAGTTTGAGTAATCTCCGAGAGTTGGTGAAGGACAGGGAAGCCTGGGGTGCTACAGTCCATGGGGTCACAAAAAGTTGGACACGACTGAGTGACTGAACTGAAATGAATGTGTATAAAGTGGCTTAAAACCACATCTTATGCATAGTAAGCACTAGAAAAGTGTTTATGAAATAATGTTATTTTAAAATGTGACATTTAGAATAGTACATGGTATATAACAGATTTGATGACAAGTTTTTTTTTCTCATGCCATGTTCTTACTTTGCCCTTTTGTTTTGTCTATTAGCACTTAAAAAAAGTAGCAAATTTATACATTGTTTATCTTTAAAAAATATTAAGTGTGTGTGAGTTGGAAAATAATTTGATTCAATACTGCATGCCAAAGGTATGTGGATAAGTCCAGCTGTTCATTGATCAAAGCACATACCTGTTAATCCGTGATGGGCTCATGTGAGAAGTCTCCTAGATGAGCCTGAGCCTAGTGTTTTGATTGTCCATCTTTTTTTTTTTTTTTAATTACTTCATTTATTGTTGATTTTGAAAAATCCAATGTTACTGAATGGTAACTGAGTGATACTTGGTTAAATTCTCACCAATGCATTTACTTTGTAAATTTTTTCCTTGAAAATTATTTCAGTTACTTAATGTTTGTACCATTGCTGGGAAGAGATGTGGAGGCAAGAAAACAACAACAACATAAAAAGGGAGGTAGGAATACAGACACATAAATTTCCTAGAAATTCAGTGTCATTGTATAGAACTCATTCCTGTTTCATGCAGAGCTTTATACTAAAGTCATAGAAGTTTAATTACATTTAATCTGTTAATAATATTCTTTAATTTGGATAAAAATAGAAGCATGAACTTCTAACTTTTACAATTACTTATGGGCAGTTAAATATCCTTAGAGTTGGCAATCATACTGGCAAATTATACTCTTTGTGTATAGCTACATAAATATGAATATAAGCAAAAATGTATAGATTTATTTTTCTGCATATATAACTGGTATTCCAAGTTTTATTTAAGCTAGTCATGTCCCAGGTAAAATTTGACAGCCCATTGAGAGACATAAGGGCTTCTCAAAAAGTATATTTATATCTCATGTTTAGTAGACATCAAATGGTGATTGCCTAAAAATCAGAAAAATGAGAGTGAGCAGTTACAAAGGCATTGAATTAAATAAAGCAACTATTGAACATTATGTAAAACAAATATTAAAAATAGTGCAGATGATTATAATAAGTGAGAAGTCAGGGGCAGGCTTCTCAGGAGTCATTCTGACCTGTTTTTTTTTTTCTCATATAGCATCTTACATTCTGTGCTCTAACCGTTCAGATTCTTAATTTATTTTCTATCATACTGAATTCCTTAAGAGATGAAACTTTATGTGACTTCATTTTAACTACATTGTGTTGAAATAATTTGTTTATCTAGCTGCATTCTGCACTTGCCTACGATCTCCTGGAGGATGTAGAATATATCTTTCTTGAACCCAGCTTATTATCTCAAATCTAGCTCACAGAATTTCAAGTGGAACTTTTCATNGATTCTTAATTTATTTTCTATCATACTGAATTCCTTAAGAGATGAAACTTTATGTGACTTCATTTTAACTACATTGTGTTGAAATAATTTGTTTATCTAGCTGCATTCTGCACTTGCCTACGATCTCCTGGAGGATGTAGAATATATCTTTCTTGAACCCAGCTTATTATCTCAAATCTAGCACGTCACAGAATTTCAAGTGGAACTTTTCATCATGACTTAATTTGTCTAATAAACTAAAGATTAAAAAAAAAATGATGACAAGAAATCCCGAGTTATAATGAAGGCAACTTTACATGACCCCATGAGATTTAGTAAGACTTGGGGAAACTGGCTCCCATAGGTAGAAGAAGAGGCTAGAAACTGAAAATTTAAAAAGCATTAAAAAATGAAAATACAAAGAAAGTGCTTTTGCTGCTTTCAGTCATCTAAAGGTGAGCAAATATTTCTCTCTCCTCTTTTCCTCACCCCCATGCTCAATAAAGGGAAAACCAGAAGAATCGCTCATGAACACTAGGTTTTTTTTTTTTCAAAATGGTGACTGGCCTCTTCGTTCCCATGTAGACTTTTGCTAAGATGTAGGCTGATCCCTTTACCATCTGAGTCACCAAAAACCAAAGACATCACTTCATCGACAAAGGTCCATATAGTCAAAGCTATGGTTTTTCCAGTAGTCATGTATGGATGTGAGAGTTGGAACGTAAGGAAGGCTGAACACCAACGAACTGATGCTTTCAAATTGTGTTGCTGCAGAAGACTCTTGAGAGTCCCTTGGACTGCAAGGAGATCAAATCAGTCCATCCTAAAAGAAATGAATCCTGAATACTCATTGGAAGGACTGACGCTGGATCAGTTCAGTTCAGTTCAGTCGCTCAGTCGTGTTTGACTCTTTGCGACCCCATGAATCGCAGCACGCCAGGACTCCCTGTCCATCACCAACTCCCGGAGTTCACTCAGACTCACGTCCATCGAGTCAGTGATGCCGTTCAGCCATCTCATCCTCTGTCATCCCCTTCTCCTCCTGCCCCCAATCCCTCCCAGCATCAGAGTCTTTTCCAATGACTCAACTCTTCGCATGAGGTGGCCAAAGTACTGGGGTTTCAGCTTCAGCATCATTCCCTCCAAAAAACACCCAGGGCTGATCTCCTTCAGAATGGATTGGTTGGATCTCCTTGCAGTCCAAAGGACTCTCAAGAATCTTTTCCAACACCACAGTTCAAAAGCATCAATTCTGTGGCACTCAGCTTTCTTCACAGTCCAACTCTCACATTCATACATGACCACTGGAAAAACCATAGCCTTGACTAGATGGACCTTTGTTGGCAAAGTAATGTCTCTGCTTTTCAATATGCTATCTAGGTTGGTCATAACTTTTCTTCCAAGGAGTAAGTGTTTTTTAATTTCATGGCTTCAGCCTGGTGTACTGCAGTCCATGGAGGTGCAAAGAGTCAGACACAGCTGAGTGCCTAAACAACAGTCTGATCCTTTGCTGTCACTGCAGCTGGCAGAGTATGAGAGTGTTCTCATGAGTATCTGATATGTATATGTGAAAAGACTTGTGCTTTCACATTTTAGCTGGAAAAGTCAGAAAGATGGAGATTTCTGGTGGTAGATTTTAGAGCTGGACAAGAGGATAGAATAGCAAGAGTAATTATTTGTATTATTTATCAGGGCAAGAAGAGCTGGTTACTGGTGGCCAAGTTTGCTTCAGGAAGGAAGCTGGCTTCGAGGCCCCAGTGGGTCAAATGGACCCTAGCAGATAGGTACTCTAGGTGTATTGTCTGGGTCAGGAACTGAGGGGGGTGATGAAACATCAACCAGGGTTCATCAGGTTTGTCAGGAAAAAGCACAAGTCAGTCATTGGAGGGGAGGTGAAGTCGGAAGTGCCTTGAAAAAATGACCCACATGGACCTATGCGCAAGGGTCAGTATTCAGATACCTAACATAGCAGAGGTACCAGTCACCTGGCATTGCATCCAGGATTTCACTCCTTTGCTTGTAAGGACTCCTAACCTAGGAGATCCCTGGCATCGGAAGACAAAGCACATGAGTGTGGGAAATGCAGTGGAAAAACTACAGTGCTAAACATTTTACTAAAGAGCATCTACTTGTAAATGAACATTTTGATGACTTTTGACAAATGTATAACAATGTGGAAAATGTGGGTTCATTCCCTGGGCTGGGAAGACCCCCAGGAGAAGGAAATGGCAGCCCACTCTATTATTCTTGCCTGGAGAATAACACGGACGGAGGAGCCTGGTGAGCTACAGTCCATAGGGTTGCACAGAGTCAGATACGACTGAGCAACTGAGCACACGCATACATGGGTGTAACAAGCATCCAAGCAAAACACAGAGCCTTAGAGTGGCCTCGAGGAGAAAAGCCCTTGTGCCTTTTCACAGGCGATTGCTTTCTAGTTTCACTCCTGGCTCTAGGCCACCACCACACTTGCCATTTTCTTTCACTATAGTCTTTTATTTTTTCCTCAAATTTCAAATAAATAAGGATGACAGAGTATCTGTTTTTGCATTTTGCTTCATTAATTCATTCGGTATTTTTTGAAATCTACACACACCTGTTGATGAATTGATATTTTTTTCCCCTTTTCATTCTGAGTGGTATTCTATGAGATGGATACATCATGATTTGTCCATTCATCTATTGCTGAGAATTTGAGTTTTTTTTTTTTTTTCCAGTTTTGAACTACTGTGAGTACAGCTGTTATGAACAATAAAACTTGTGTGTAAACTTCAGTTTCCTTTTCCTGAGTTAATAACTA
>SJYX01019747.1:203210-216257 GCA_006410675.1 Oreotragus oreotragus | reverse complement strand
AATGCAGAGTTCCAAAGAATAGCAAGGAGAGATAAGAAAGCCTTTCTCAGTGATCAATGCAAAGAAATAGAGGAAATCAATAGAATGGGAAAAGCTAGAGATTTCTTCAAGGAAATTAAAGATATCAAGGGAACATTTCAGGCAAAGATGGGCACAATAAAGGACAGAAATGGTATGGACCTAACAGAAGCAGAAGATATTAAGAAGAGGTGGCCAGAATCCACAGAAAAACTATACAAAACAGATCTCCACAACCCAGATAATCACAAAGGTGTGATCACTCACCTAGAGCCAGACAGCCTGGAATGTGCAGTCAAGTGGGCCTTAGGAAGCATCACTATGAACAAAGCTAGTGGAGGTGATGCAACTCCAGTTGAGCTATTTCAAATCCTAAAAATGATGCTGTGAAAGGGCTGCACTCAATATGCCAGCAAATGTGGAAAACTCAGCAGTGGACACAGGACTGGAAAAGATCAGTTTTTATTCCAGTCCCAAAGAAAGACAATGCCAAAGAATGCTCAAACTACCACATAATTGCACTCATCTCACATGCTAGCAAAGTAATGCTCAAAATTCCCCAAGCCAGGCTTTAACAGTATGTGAACTGAGAACTTCCAGATATTCCAGCTCAGTTTAGAAAAGTCAGAGGAACCAGAGATCAAATTGCCAACATCTGTTGGATCATCGCAAAAGCAAGAGAGTTCCAGAAAAACATCTATTTCTGCTTTATTGACTATGTCAAAGCCTTTGATTGTGTGGATCACAATAAATTGTGGAAAATTCTTAAAGAGATGGAAATACCAGACCACCTGACCTGCCTCCTGAGAAATCTGTATGCATTTCAGGAAGCAACAGTTAGAATGGGACATGGAACAAGGTACTGATTTCAGTTTGGGAAAGGAGTACATCAAGGATGTATATTGTCACCTTGCTTATTTAACTTATATGCAGAATACATCATGCAAAGTGCTAGGTTGGATGACGTACAAGCTGGGATGAAGATTGCTGGGAGAAATATCAATAATCTCAGATATACAGATGACACCACCCTTACGGCAGCAAATGAAGAGGAACTAAAGAGCCTCTTGATGAATGTAAAAGAAGAAAGTGAAAAAGCTGACTTAAAACTCAATAGTTAAAAACAAAAACAAAAACAAAAACAAAAAACAACTAAGATTGTGGCATCTGGTCCCGTCGCTTCATGGCAAATAGATGGGGAAATAGTGGAAACAGTTGGAGACTTTTATTTCCTTGGGTTCCAAAATCACTGCAGATTGTCACTGTAGCCTTCAAATTAAAAAGATGCTTCCTCCTTGACAGAAAAGCTATGACCAGCCTTAAAGGCATATTTAAAAGCAGAGATATTACTTTGCCGACAAAGGTCCATCTAATAAAATCTATGCTTTTTCCAGAAATCATGTATGGATGTGAGAGCTGGACCATAAAGAAAGCTGAGTTCCAAAGAACTGATGCTTTTGAAATGTGGTGTTGAAGACTCCCAAGAGTCCCTTGGACTGCAAGGAGATCCAACCAGTCCATCCTAAAGGTGATCATTCTTGAGTGTTCATTGGAAGGACTGATGCTGAAGCTGAACCTCCAATTCTTTGGCCACCTGATGCAAAGAACAGAATCTTTGGAAAAGACCCTGATGCTGGGAAGATTGAAGGTGGGAGGAGAAGGGGATGACAGAGGATGAGATTGTTGGATGGCATCACTGACTCAATGGACATGAGTTTGAGCAAGCTCTGGGAGTTGGTGATGGACAGGGAAGCCTGGCATGGCTGCAGTCCATGGGGTTGCAAAGAATTTATCATGATTTGGTGACTGAACTGAACTGAAAACTTTCTCCCCCCAATATTTTTACAGTTTTAATTATAAAGCTCTATATATGTTTTATTAAATTTTATCCTATGATTTTTTTATTTTGAAATTTATTATAAATGCTAATAACTTTTAAAAGTTGATTTTTAATGTTTATTTGCTAGTTTACAGGAATACAACTGATTTCTGGTACAGTGACCTTACTTTCTGTCACCTCAGTAGTTCAAGTTGGAAATTCTTCATGTCACTAATGTATAAATAGAGCACTCCTTCTTTCTTTCTAATCTCTACTATTTAGTTTTTCTTTTTCTTTTTTTTAACCTCATTTCACTGGTAGGATCTCTGAATAGAGGTGGTCACAACATTTGTTTCCTGTATAAAATATTAATAGTCTAATGAGGATTACCTTTAAAGGTTAAGGCCCTCTCCTTTTCTTCCTCATCATTGAATGTTATTATTATAAATTGATACTGAATTTTCTCAAATGTTTCTTTTGTATCCATTGAATAATCATAGTGAATTTTATTTTTTATCAACTAATGTGTATTAAATTTATTTTTAAAAGAATCCATTCATTCCTAGATTAAATCCCATTTGTGCATGGTATACTATTCTTAAAATAATACTGCATTTAATTATTAATAATATTATCTTTTTAAAAACTTTGTTCATGAAGGATGTTAATTTCTTGTTTGATTTTCCTGAAATAGTTATATGATTTGATGCCAGGGTAGTACTGGCAGTTCAGTTTAGTTCACTCATTCAGTCTTGTCCGACTCTTTGTGACCCCGAGGACTGCATCACGCCAGGCTTCCTTGTCCATCACCAACTTCCAGAGTTTACTCAAACTCATGTCCATTGAGTCAGTGATTCCATCCAACCATCTCATCCTTTGTTGTCCCCTTCTCCTCCTGCCTTCAATCTTTCTCAGCATCTGGGTCTTTTCCAATGAGTCTATTCTTTGCATCAGGTGGCAAAAATATTGGAGTTTATCTTCAGCATCTGGAGAAGGCAATGGCACCCCACTGCAGTACTCTTGCCTGGAAAATCCCATGGATGGAGAAGCCTGGTGGGCTGCAGTCCATGGGGTTGCTTAGAGTCTGACACGACTGAGTGACTTCACTGTCACTTTTCACTTTCATGCATTGTAGAAGGAAATGGCAACCCACTCCAGTGTTCCTGCCTGGAGAATCCCAGGGACGGGGGAGCCTGGAGGGCTGCAGCTTCAGCATCAATCCTTCCAATGAATATTCAGAATAAATAAAGACCTAAGGCAGAGAAGTCCCCAAAGCCAGAGTACTATCCTTATTGGCCGTGAAGGGTCCGATAAATGTAACGCAGAGACAAAACTGGCTTAACCTCCTTCTTGCTGAGAGCCCCACCTGAAAAGTTAGATTGACAGGCAGAGGTATGTAGGTTACTCACTAAAAGCCGTAAAGCCTGAAGCACACAGTTCAGTCTAGTAACCACCTCACCATCCCTGACGTCCCGCTGTTCCAGCAGAGGCCTCAGGGTAGTCCTGTTCTAGGTGGATATCGCCCATACCTTGGGGATCGGATGCAGGTCAAGACGGCCCCCAGATGGGGGTCAGTTTGGAGACAATGTGAGGCCTTCTATTGAGCACATTACTCACCGCTTTCTCAAAATTAAGCAAAACCTGACAGTTTTGGTTAATACTGGAGTCAAATGTACTGTGGTACATCGTCACCCTTAGAAGTATTTTGGCCCCTCAGCCATCAGTGGTTTCAAAGGGCAAAAGATTGTGGTCAGGAAAGTGAAAGGAAAGTGGTCAGGAAGGTCCCTTTAATACTGTAGACTGGCTCCTAGTGGATGAGTGTGGAAAGTGAAAGTGAAAAAGTTGCTCAGTCGTGTCTGACCCTTTGCGACCCCCTGGACTGTAGCCCACCAGGCTCCTCCATCCTTGGGGTTCTCCAGGCAACAATACTGGAGAGGGTTGCCATTTCCTTCTCCAGGGCATCTTCCCTGCCCAGGAATCAAACCCACGTCTCCCACACTGCAGGCAGACGATTTAACCTCTGAGTCACCAGGGAAGCCCTGAGTGTGGAATACCAAGAGTAAAGTAAGGTAGTGCATCCCTTCCTTGTGGCTGGACCCAGCATTACCACCATTTAGTTACCTTGGCCATGTTCCTAGGAGGGTACAATGCCGTAGTCCTTGGCCATCAGGAAGCTGATGCCCTAGGGCAGGTATGAGCCCAGCAACTGACTCTTAGCAGATAAGGCAGACTGACTGCATGAAAAGGGTGGCCACTATAGCACCCAAGTGGACTCACGTGTTGCCAAGGGTGCCAGATTGCTCTCGAAATATCGTGATTTGTTTAATGCAGTAACAGCATCTTATAAATTCTAAACAAGGCAGCTATCGAAGGAGTCTGGAGCCGTCCAGTGGAGTTTCCAACAGTAGTGGATGGACAATTTGATTTTCTTGTCCTTCTCTCTCCGAGTGACAGTTTTTTTTTAAAGATATAATACTGGTGTATACTTAATAGATTGCATTATAGTGTAAGCATAACGTTTTTACATGTACTGGGAAACCAAAAAATTCATGTGACTTTCTTTATTTTGATATTTGCTTTATTGCAGCAATCTGGAACCAAATCCACAATATCTCCGGGGTATCCTTGCACTTTCTTCTGACATTAGTCTAATGTTGTTATAAGAATTCCAGTTCTCATATGCTTAGAGTTTGCATGCATTATTTTCTCTGTCCTTTTATTCTCTCTGTGTCATTATATTTAAAGTGGATTTCTCATAGGCAGCATATAGTTGGGTTGTGCATTACATACTATGCCAATCTTTGTATTTTGAGAATGTAGGACATTTATATTTAATATACTTATTCATAAGTTTTTATTTAAAAGTATCATGTTGCTAGTTATTTTCCTTTTGCTCCATCCATCTTTAAATTTCTTTTCCCATTTTCCTGTCTTCCTTTGGAATAGGTAAGTATATTTTGACATTCAGTGTTATTTCCACTTTTTAATTCTTAGCACTAGATCTGTATTTTCTCATGGTTGGCCTCAAGTTGATAATATTATAATTTACATTATTGCAGTCCATTGTATTTTATATCACAATTTCATATAACAAAAATGTCAAGCAGAATACTGTCATATTCCCTCACATTGTCATAACTATACTTCTATGCATACGTGATAACCTCTAAATACATTATTGTTATTGGTTTTGCTTTACACAATAAATTGTCTTTGTGAAAAACTTTAAAATAAAAGAACACTTTTCAGTTCTACCACATACTTGCATTCTACTCTTCATCCCATTGTGTGCACAAATTCCACCTTGGGATGTTTATCAATCACCCACAGAACCTCTTTCACATTTTTTCTACTGTCTGTTAGTGATAAATTCTCTCAGTCTTTGTTTCTCTGCAAAATTATCACATTTATCTTTGTGAATATTTTCACTTAGTAATTTCAGTTTCATAGTATTACATGCTTCATCACTTTAAATTTTTAATAGCATTTATTCTAGTTTGCATTGTTTCTGATGAGAAATTTTTAATATTCTTATGTCTTTTTATATGAAGTTATCATTTCTCCTTATTACCTAATGCTTTTTCAGTTCATTATATATTTTCTGTGATTTGATTTTGATGTACTTTGGAATGTGTTTGTTTGTGTCTGTACATATCCTGCTTTGGGTTCTTTGAGCTTTGAAGTGTGAGTCTGTGTGTTGAAAAATGTTTTTATTTCTTTAGCTTTACTGGGATATTTTACTGTTATTTGTTTGTTATTGCCACTATTGTAGCTGGTTTTGCCCTTCATCCTTTTTTTTGAAACTCAAATATACATATTTAGACTATATTTTTCCACTTATCTTTCAGGCTCTGTAAATTTTTTTTGCTTATTTTTCTTACTGTGCCTCATTGTCAATCAATTTTATTGCTATAGCTTTAATATCTGAAACTTTCTGCTGGTATTCTAATCCAGTGCAAATTTAATCTCGAATTGTTTACTTCCCATGGCTAGAAGTTCTGCCTGATTATTTTTTATATTTTCTACTTCTATCTTTACTATGTTCATATTTTGCTTTTAATACTCCAATACAGTTAAAATAGCTGTTTTCACATTTTTGTTGGCTAATTCTCTCATCTGTCTCATTTCTGTGTTACCACCAATTTCTATGGTGATGTTCAGCTGTAAAGAATCTGCCTGCCAATGCAGAAGTTGTGGGTTTGAAAGGTCCCCTGAGGAAGGAAATGGCAACCCACTCCAGTATTCTCGCCTGAGAAATCTCATGGACAGAGGATCCTGGGGGGCCACAGTCCATGGGGGCCACAAAAGAGTTGGACACAACTTAGCGACTAAACAACAATGATAAATCTAGAGATATAAAAGGCAAACAGAAATGAAAACTTCTGCTATGGATGTTTCAGGGAAAGAAATTCTTAAAAAAAAAAAAAAAGTAGCTAAAGTCAAATTACAATGCTGAATATGGCTATCAGCTTTATTCTACACTTTGATTTTTAACATTAATCAGTCAAGTTCCACATTAATAAAAGTTAACTATAGTCATTCCCAAGTAAAAGGAAACTAACTTAAAAAGAGGCCTGACATATTTTTCCTGGTCATAGGTAGCACTTTCCTTTCTTTTTGAATGTCTACTAATTTTTGGGCACTTGTTAGACATTTTTGCCATTATGTTGTTGAGAGACTGGATTTTGTTTTCTTTCTTTAAAGATCGCTGAGTTTTGTTTTGGCACACAGCTGTGTTATTAGCAGATGAGTTTAATCTCTTCAATCCTGTTTTGAAACTCTGCTAGGGCCTGACTAGAAGAGCTTTTTACCCAGAGAGAGACCCTTTTAGTTTTTCTACTCTGGCTTGAAGGAACTAAAATATTTTCCCTTCTGATGTGAGTTCAGGGAATTGCCCAGCTAATGACTCTCTGCTCCTTCTTCGCTTGCCTTTTGAAGTTTCACTTTTCACATCTGTGATCACTTTGTGATGTGCCAAGTTTTCTAGACTAAACAAGATTCCTCAGAATGTTTCAACTTAGAACGAGCTACAAGGGAGACAGCAGCCATTTTGTAGTGTGCACACATCTCCCAGTTTATCAATCACGTATTCATCTGGGCTTGGCTGTGAGGGACATTTTCTAATGGAATTAAAGTCATAGTCATTTAACTTCGAACTAATCAAAGTGGTTGTCCTGAGTGGGCTTGATTTTAGTCAGGCTGTCTCCTTAAAAGGGAGCTTAGGTGCTCCCTGAGGACAGCGACTAAGCCGCAGCAAGACAGCCATGGCCGCCCCTTTCCTCCGGGTCCCCCTCCCTCACCACCTGCCTGTGGAGCCAAGCTTCAGCTTCAGCTCAGAGGAGTCCGGTCTATCCATGATCTTCTCTTCCTAACTGGTTGCCTTGCTCCAGGGTTAACTTTATCAGCCCTCTTAAATTTCATAAGCCAATTCCTTATAATAATTATACATAATTTATGCATAATAAATACATGTATAATCTCTTTCTACTGATTCTGCTTCTCTAGTTTCATCCTGACCTAAATAAGGTCTACAGTATAATATATATCAATACTAAATGGGATCTCCTTGCAAATTTCTTGAGCTCATTTCGTGTGTAGCTTCCTCTTTTCATGGAAGGCTGACACATGAATTTTACCTGTTTTATCACCCTTACCTTCTGACCTTGGTCTCCTGAACTCAGCAGGGCTACAGGAATCTGTCTGGACTCTTCATTTCTGCTAATAATTGATTCCAGTCAAAACACCAAGACTGTTATAGGTTCATCTCATTTTCCCCCTTTTATGAAGCATCATGTCCTGCATAGGTTTTTCTTTAGTGTCTGAAAAACACCTCTAGAGATTCAAGGTTGACAAATTTATAAATGATTACTCCAACATGACTGAGAAGAGAAATCCTTGGTCTAGACTTTCAAATTAAAAAAAAAAAATTTAGGATTTCCTGGCAGTCCAGTGATTAGGACCCAGCACTTTCACTGCCATGGCCCAGGTTCGATCCCTGGCTGTGGAGCTAAGACCCTTCAAGCTTCATGGCATAGATACTTTTTTTTTTTTTTTTTTAAAAAACTTTATTTTTAGAGCTGTTTTAGGTTTGCATGAAAATTGAGAGAGATGTAGAGAAATTCCCCATATAGTCATGATCTAACACATACATACCCTTCTCCATCATCAACTTCCCCTACAAGAGTGGTATATTTATGTTATATATATATATATGTTTATGTCAAGAACAAATCTTCACATACCATTATCTGCCCAAATTCAAATGTATTTTAGAGTTTTTCTTGGTGTTACATGTTCTGTGGGTTTAGATGGTCTAGACTTTTTAATACCTGAAGCCATACTGTTCTTAGTCCTGACATTTACCGTAATCTTCCTTACTGTAACCCAGTGACAGAGGCAGAAATATATTTCAGACTGCACTTGAACTCACTAGTGAGGAAATTAATATCTCCTGATTGTGCCTTTTCAAGTCCATCTGACAAATTTTCTAATTGTATATATCACTTGGTATATAATATACTCTGAAAAAATTTTGTTGGACTATTTGGACCATATGGAATTGTGGCTCCAGTATCTCTTTAACACAGAACTTGATAACATAATTAGTTTAAAGCAACAGAGATAACTTCTTAAGACCTAGAGAAATGCTGGAATTCTACTTCCTCTTTTACTAATTATATAGCTTAAATACAAGCATATTAATTTCTAGTAGTCTGATTTTCTTCATCTGAAATAGGGGATAGATATAATTCTAACTTAAGGGGTTTCTATGAGATTAAGTAAAATAAATATTTGCAAATTTTTTAACACTGTTGTTGACACGCTGTAAGCACTGGTCTATTTTTTGTAATTCTTGATGTTGATATATATATATATTTACTGTGATAAATGTTTAAGTAAAACTAACATGTTAAAACTCTTCTCTACTTTTGAAGACAGAGAGAAAGGGTCCCAAATTGTTTGGAGTTTAGATGAGATATTATTAAGTCATTGAGATGAACTCCTTGTCAGATGTTAAAAGGAATTCAGCAGATATTTGAGCTCAAACTGAGTTATGCAATACAGATAACTTATTGATTCACATAACTTATACATCCAGAGGTAAACAGGTCTCAAGTACATGATCAACTCCATTTCTAAGGATTTTCTAAAATCCACTCAAATCATGTTGGTTTCATCTTAGGCCTACCTCATGTAAGGTGACTAAATGGCCGCAGGCAGTCCTAAGCTTTCAATTAACTAAAATAGAGACTTTCTTGCCACTCAGATGTGAAACAAATATTTTCTACTTTCTTCAGATGGTACCACCAGAGATCACATGTCCACCCCTTGAGGACAAAGTAATGGCATATCCTGATAGACTCAGTTCAGTTCAGTTCAGTCGCTCAGTCGTGTCTGACTGTGCGACTGCATGGACTGCAGCAGACCAGGCCTCCCTGTCCATCACCAACTCCTGGAGCTTACTCAAACTCATGACCATTGAGTCAGTGATGCCATCCAACAATCTCATTCGCTGTCATTCCCTTCTCCTCCTTCCCTCAATCTCTCCCAGCATCAGTGTCTTTTCAAATGAGTCAGCTCTTCGCATCAGGTGGCCAAAGTATTGGAGTTTCAGCTTCAGTATCAGTCCTTCCAATGACTATTCAGGACTGATTTCCTTTAGGATTGATTGGTTGGATCTTTGACTTATTGGGAAAACTTGCACTAATTTGATCTATCTATCTACTCATTAATCTACCATCTATAAAATCTACCTCTTTTGCTAGGAATGCAATGTAGGGGGAAGTATAATAACCACTCTCAAAAGTTTTAGTCTCTTATATTTAATATGATGCATATGCACAACCTATATTTATGTATTTTCAAATCATTCACTTGTTTTTATTCACTAAAAGTTTAGTATTATTTCATACATTCTTAGACACTGGACTAGTTCCTTGGAATATAGAGATTTAAGACAATTTTCCTGCTCTTAAGGAGGACAAAGTGCTGCCTCTTAGACCAATTTTTTTTTTTTGAAATTATGAATCATGATTCATCAATTAAATTTTTTAAAAAAGAATTTAAAATGTCAAGATCTTTATACGTGGTAAATGTGTTATATATCTTGTGTGTTTATGTGTAAGTATATTCTATGTGCACCGGTTTATGGTATAAACTATGGTTCTTATGTTTCTCATTTTGACCATTTTTTTTTTTTGAAATTATGAATCATGATTCATCAATTAAATTTTTTAAAAAAGAATTTAAAATGTCAAGATCTTTATACGTGGTAAATGTGTTATATATCTTGTGTGTTTATGTGTAAGTATATTCTATGTGCACCGGTTTATGGTATAAACTCTGGTTCTTATGTTTCTCATTTTGACCATGTAGGGCGTGTTCCAAAATATTCTAGAATGACTGTATTAGAATGTAGTCAAATAAATCTTTACACTTATCCCAAACAGTTCAAAAACAGTTCAGAAGCGTTTGATATCACATCAATAACTCTTGTTCTCTAACCTTATGATAAATTTGTTTTGTCAATATTGAGGCAAAATGGCTTTAAATAGTATTGTTAAACCTTAAGCTAAGCAATAGCTTTACCAAAAAACTTTATGCTTTGTGGTTATTGCACTTCATGGATTTATTCTCCTGGCTGTTAGCTTAAAAAAGACCAGCTGCGAAAGGCTACATTAACTGAAGACCACAACATTTTGACCCATGCAGATGACCCAGCTTTATGGAATATGAGTTGGAAATTTCATGTGTGTGGAACAATTTCATTACAGATGTCATACCCTTACCCCCTCTTTCTCTTTACCTCTTGAACTTATGGAGGCACATAAAGATGTGGAATGACTTCTGCCATTTTCTTTGAAATAAAAGCATTCTCTGGCACGACATGCCTTTAGGAAAATATGGAAAGAAGTAATCAAAGCAAATAATCTGTTCTTTGTACATTTAAGAAAATGTAGGAAGTTCAGGGCTTTTCCACAAAAGAATGCCTGTGTAACTATTGTTTACCTACTCATTCTTAATATAATTTCATTAAAAAAAAACTTGTTGATAGTCATCTGGAAAAACAATTCTTTCAAGGTCTTATTCATCTTATAGAACTCTCCTTAGCTTACTTACACTGGCTTAAAATGGGACTTTAAAATTTATCTGTCTATCTATCCATCTACTTGTTTGTCATTTATCTATCTATGTAATCCATTCATTCATTCACTGTTTTAAGCACAGCTAAAGAAAGAAGAAAGTCCTAAGATGTTAGAAGATAGTAATAGCGCTCCTCTACGCTTAATTAAATATTTCACAAAATATTCTAAGTAGATACTTACATAAGCATTTTTCCCTTGGGAATATTGCGTAATTATAAACTGATACAAAAGACAAATCCACACAAGCATCTTTTCAGGAGAACTATTAGAAATCACCTGAAAACATTAAAACATATTTCACAGTGTGGATATCTTATTGTTCTATTTTGAAATCACTTATTAATAAAAGAAGTTAACATTGGAAAAAGAATTTGGAAATTCATTACTTTATTTAAGTAAATAGTTCTAGGGTTTGGGGGAATTAATTTTGGTCATTACCATTTGTTTTTGATATGAGTGTATTTATAGTGAGGTATGTAAATGTATCTATAAATATTGCTTTATATTAGAAGGAATATTCATACTTGTCTTTGTAATATTAGGTTTTTGGAGATTGTGTTCCACTTATTGACATTANTTTTGGTCATTACCATTTGTTTTTGATATGAGTGTATTTATAGTGAGGTATGTAAATGTATCTATAAATATTGCTTTATATTAGAAGGAATATTCATACTTGTCTTTGTAATATTAGGTTTTTGGAGATTGTGTTCCACTTATTGACATTATACATCAGGAGCCAAGTTAGATCCAAAGGTATTTAAGGAAGTAACCTTTCTGAGCCTTACCTAGACAAACAGTGGAATGTTTTAAATATGTTTTAGCTTTTGAAAATATGAAATGTGTTTCAGTTTATGTCTACATTTAACCCAGAATCTGGGTCAGTGCAGCATACTTGTGAGTACTTCTCTCATATGCAAGTTGAGGTAGGATAGTATATCTAAATCCACTAATCCAGGGTGTTGAACTAAACCCATGGATTAACGTTTGAACCATCAGGACTGCCACATCTTTCTGAAGTGACCCCTTAGGTATTAATCTAAACCCCACCTTGCTTGATCACAAGATTTTTAGTCTTTTGTCAGTCTTTTCTTGGGTTTTTTTCTCCTGCTCATGGATTTCTGGGTGATTCGGAATAATATTTATATGTTTCATAAATCCAACCTGGTTGTCATTTGTCCCAGGTTTTATACCTAAAGGACATGACATACCTGAAGTAATTCTAGCTGACCATCTGTCTTCTTATGTCCTGGCCTTCCAGCCAAGATGTTGCAGGGACTACCTTATCTTCCATCAGTGGGGGTTCCTCTGAGCTTGCCTTTCCTACCCCAGATCTGTCTATCCTTCTCAATCTTCTTTGAAACCAAACAAGGGTAAGGAAAATGTAACATATCCATTCATCTCTTGCTCCTAATTGTCAGCTCATTTTCATCAATAATAATAGTTAGCAGAGGTACAGCATGATTCTTCATGAAGATATTTTACATTTTTATTTTGTAAATAGTTAGCATACAATAGTTAGAGTTATGAGATTTACAAATAAAAGTGCTTAAATAACAATAATTCCTTTTTGACCAGAAATTCAAATTTAGCAAAGCATCCTATATTTTATCTGGCAACTCTAACTAACACAGAGAATCTTTCTGCTAATACAGGGTACTAAAAAATAAAATAAAGCTATTTTTCATAAACAAAAATAACCAAATTAAAAATAAACCTAGAAAAATTTAAAAAAAAGAATAAACCTAGCCTAAGGAATTTAAGCCTTTCCCTAAATAAACAGAGAAATTGTTTGATCCTTAAAGATAATGGCAGATTCAAGTCAATGTATGCTGCTGCTGCTGCTACTGCTGCTAAGTCACTTCAGTCGTGTCCGACTCTGTGTGACCCCATAGATGGCAGCCCACCAGGCTCCCCCATCCCTGGGATTCTCCAGGCAAGAATACTGGAGTGGGTTGCCATTTCCTTCTCCAATGCATGAAAGAGAAAAGTGAAAGTGAAGTCGCTCAGTCTGTCCGACTGTTAGCGACCCCATGGACTGCAGCCCACCAGGCTACTCCGTCC
>SJYX01019747.1:191748-201932 GCA_006410675.1 Oreotragus oreotragus | reverse complement strand
GATCCCTGGGTGGGGAAAATCCCCTGGAGAAGGAAACGACAACCCACTCCAGTATTCTTCCTGGGAGAATCCCGAGGCCAGAGGAGTTTGGCGAGCTACAGCCCACGGGGTCACAAAGCGTTGGATATGACTGAGCATGGACGCACAACAAGCTTCAGTATCTGGGAAGTTCCTTCTTTTAGATTAGACCGGAAATCAGTTTTGAACAGGGGCAAACCTGATTTTTCCCACCCCATTCTCTTCCCATTTGGTTGGTGTTGAAGATACTGCAAATGCAACTTTCTGAATGAGGTGGGAAAAATCAGGTTTGCCCCTGTTCAAAACTGATTTCCGGTCTAATCTAAAAGAAGGAACTTCCCAGATACTGAAGCTTGTTGTGCGTCCATGCTCAGTCATATCCAACGCTTTGTGACCCCGTGGGCTGTAGCTCGCCAAACTCCTCTGGCCTCGGGATTCTCCCAGGAAGAATACTGGAGTGGGTTGTCGTTTCCTTCTCCAGGGGATTTTCCCCACCCAGGGATCGAACCCATGTCTCCTGCCTCTGCTGCATTGTCAGGCAGATGCTTTACCACTGAGCCACGTGGGCATTGCATTGGTGATGCTGGGGAAGGGGAGGAAGGTCACTTTTGAGGTTCAGCTATAAAATGTTCTGCCATGATTGTACTTGCTGTATTCAGATTAATTCCACATTGATACAAATGGGATTCTACTCTGACACAGAAGGCAAAAATCTGCTGATTCAGTTAGTGTCACCTATTTACTGTCAGATTTCTATCAGAGTTGAAGTGCTTTAGCAATCAAGTTAAATCAAATCTGCCTTAGTATCTCTTTACCCCAAGAATAAAAATATTCATGATATGGTGTTACAGAATGTTTTCGCATGTTTACCTTACACTCAGCTTACCTAGTTTCAATTCTGTTAATATCACCTTTTGATCGGCTAACAACTGAAACATTAGTTCCATTATCTGTTGCCTCAAAAATTGGTACCAGAATCTGAACCTTTGACCCCAGGCTAGCAAAGTAGTAATTAATGTCAAATACATTTTGATAACACGATTAAAATCGTTTTCAACACTTGAGCAGCTAATTAGAGAGAGTAGATTCCTGTATTACTTTACCAAATCTTCTTCCAGGGTGAATATTATCTTTCTGATTAAACACAATGAACTAGCTAACATTTTAGGAAAATAAGAAAATAAAGCATATTCTGATATAGAGTGTTTATATAGGGAACATACCTAACAAAATGGCAATTCCTCCTCACCAGTCATCGAGAGAATGAAATGGTACTTGGACCCAGCACATTCTTTCCAGGATGATGGCACTGCTTGTGTTTGAGAACTTACGAAGTCTAGCTGAGGTCTTTGGTGGGCCTTGCAATCGTGTACAAGATTAATTTTTCCAATATATTTTGTGGGTGTAGAAAGGATCAGAGGAGGCGTGTAGGTCATGCTTGTGTCTGATGAAATTCTCCTTTGACACCTGCTGCCCATCCCACAATTTTTTATTGAGGAAATGTTGCTTCAGCTTGATGAACCGGAAATATTTTGTCTGTTATTTACTCATGAAGAAATAAATACCAGAAACTTCATTATTCCAGGTTTGGTAAATACTAAAGTAAGGATGAAAATTAAGACATATTTTTCTCTCAAAAATTTTTTAAAGATTTTTGTTAATTAAAGTCTAAGATACATTTGGCAAAGCTACTAAATAATTCACATCCAATACTTTAGACTGTCAACACTTGGTCAAAGTAATCTCTAGACTTCAATAAATCTCATGATTACTTCACACAGTGTTATTGGGTTTTCTGTCTTTAAAATGGGATGTGACATGCAGAATTTCTTTTTCCCTCTTATAACTGCAAGCAATAAATTAATAACTGAATGAGGAAAAGGGGTTGATTTCAGTTTGGAATTTTTAAATTATTATTTTGAATATTTTAAAAAAGTATCAAGACATAAAATAAATAAGTATATTTTTGAATTTAAATATTACTAAGGAGAAAGTGTGTAATTTTATATTGGAAAAGGAATTGGTGATAATTGGCCTCTACTTAAAATTCCTGTTGGTTTATCCATATTTCCATGGTGTGTTGACGTTTTTAGAGTGGATAGATGCTGACATATGCTCTGTTCATCCCATTCTGTCTTTGACTGTGTGACTCATCTCGCCTAATAATTCTTCATATTCCTTATCTACTGCTCCAAGACCACAACTTTCAGAGAAAAGCCTCTACTGTGAGGACATTTCTCACCATTCAAACACACATCAATCTCTCATTTATTTTTAACCAGATTCTTCCTAGTCAGTGAAACACTTATTCATTTTTTTCTCCATTCCTTAATTATATTCCTTGCTACGCTTCAGCATATATGTTCATATCACCTGCAATTTACTAGACATAGTTATATGAATTGATTACTTACTACGTGCCTCAGTCAGTTCAGTTCCTTCACTCAGTCATGTCCAACTCTTTGTGGTCCCATGGACCACATCACAGCAGCCTTCCCTGTCCATCACAGACTCTCGGAGCTTGCTCAAACTCACGTCCATCGAGTCGGTGATGCCATCCAACCATCTCATCCTCTATTGTCCCCTTCTCCTCCTGCCTTCAATCTTTCCCAGCATAAGGGACTTTTCCAGTGAGTCAGTTCTTCACATCAGGTGGCCAAAGTATTGGAGTTTCAGCTTCAATATCAGTCATTTCAGTGAATATTCAGGACTGATCTCCTTTAGGATGGACTGGTTGGATCTCCTTGCTGTCCAAGGGACTCTCAAGAGTCTTCTCCAACACCACAGTTCAAAAGCATCCATTCTTCAGCACTCAGCTTTCTTTATAGTCCAACTCTCACATCCATACGTGACTACCGGAAAAACCATAGCTTTGACTAGACTGACATTTGTTGGCAAAGTAATATCTCTGCTTTTTAATATGCTGCCTGGGTTGTTCATAACTTTCTTCCAAGGAGCAAGTGTCTTTTAATGTCATGGCGGCAGTCACCATCTGCAGTGATTTTGGAGCTCCAAAAATAAAGTATTTCACTGTTTCCATTGTTTCCCCATCTATTTGCCATGAACTGATGGGACCAGATGCCAAGATCTTAGTTTGCTGGATGTTGAGTTTTCATCCAAATTTTCACCTTCATCAAAAGGCTCTATGTGCCTAGAATGGATTAATTCATTTAATCTTAGTAAGAATCCAAGAAGATGAAGACTGCCATTTTCTCTCTTCCTTCGCAAGGGGATCTTAGCCTCAGAGATGATGAAATTTGTTCTAAAGGTAACAAGTTGTTCTACTTTGAAACCAAACTCTTAATACTATATCATATGGCTTCATAATAAAGGTCTAGTCAACACTCCAAAGTCAACAGTCAGTGTAGATTGAGATGAGGAGGGAAATTGTTCCAGAAGGCTTTTGATTTACCTAGGGTAAAGGGGCTTCAGAAATTATAAAAAATGCACCTTCTGAAGTCCACTCACATAGGGCAGCCAAAATGGAAACTGGTGGCATACACCCAGGCAGACACATGCGTTAGGTACGCAGTTAGGCTTGAGCAATGAGGGGTGGCCAAGCCTAAAAAGATTCAAGTTGATTTCTAAACCCCACTCCAGACACATCCCAGGGTGACCTTGGAGAGCTCACAGATATGCTATAGAATAACACATGCACCCTCTATGAACAGCTGTGTCCTCATGTGACCTTATGCAGTCAGGAGTCTATTAAGGGTTCATAAATATTCTATACATACATACATCTGATTATAACAGACTGAATCATGGGGAAAAGATGCCCAGTATAGCCTGCTGTTATGTAACTTGCAGCTGTCTTATCAAGACTGACTGTCGGTCCACACCGGCCGTTGAATAAGTAAAACCCTTGTCTTAAAATCTCCCAACCTCATCATTCTGGCACCAGTGCCTCTCTTGGCTTGGCCCACCTCTCCTTGGAGTTTTCTTTCTCCTCTCTCTTCAGTACATTTGTGCTTCTTTGAGTCCTTACGAAGAACTGAGGCCCATGAGGAAGGGTCTTCTTTGACTCTCCTTATCAAGTAACAGCACACACACACACACACACACACACACACACACACACAGTCACAGAAGCCTGATGTTGGGTACAGTAGAAGAAGCACATGTAACCAGTGCCTAACCTGCATTCTGAGCATAGACAGGAAAGCATCCCGATACTTCTGATAGGGCTTTCCACTCCAGGCTTTAGGCTGTTAGGCTCCTTTCTCCTCTCTCTCCTGCAGAGGCTGGATTTGTTATTCACCATTTCATTTCTCTCGAATTTAAAAGACTCTTACTCCTTGGAAGGAAAGCTATGATCAAGCTAGACAGCATATTAAAAAGCAGAGACATTACTTTGTCAGCAAAGATCCATCTAGTCAAAGCTATGGTTTTTCCAATAGTCATGAATGGATATGAGAGTTGGACTATAAAGAAAGCTGAGCACTGAAGAACTGATGCTTTTGAACTGTGGTGTTACAGAAGATTCTTGAGAGTCCCTTGAAAAGCCAGGAGATCCAACCAGTCAATCCTAAAGGAAATCAGTCCTCAGTATCCACTGGAAGGACTGATGGTGAAGCTGAAACTCCAATATTTTGGCCACCTGATGTGAAGAACTGACTCATCTGAAAAAAGACCCTGATGCTGGGAAAGATTGAAGGCAGGAGGAGAAGGGGACGACAGAGGATGAGATGGTTGGATGACATCACTGACATATTGGACATGACTTTGAGTAAACTCCAGGAGTTGGTGATGGACAGGGAGGCCTTGTGTGCTGCAGTCCATGGGGTCACAAACAGTCGGACACAACTGAGTGATTGAACTGAACTAAATTTCATTTCTTCTCTCGTTTGTTCTTCTTCTTTTTCTTTCTTTCTTTTTTTGTTTTTTACAGGGAAGTGTTTTCACAAAATTGCCAAGTTTATGTTGTACTAAAGCTCAATGATTACCTAGATCAGTGATCATGAATTTCCTTTACAAACTCTGATCTCCTGATTGTGTTTACCTCAAGCACAATGTCAAGAAGGAGTGCTGGCCATTTACTTATCATTAGCTTGTTTATCCTTATATCTGCTTGAAGTGGTTTCTTTGTTTTAAAATGGACTTGAGGGCTTTTTTCTTTAAAATGTGAGATCATATCTTGGTGAGGAATGTAAGAGTTCTTTTCTGCTTTTACTATCTCAGTACTTTCAGCTTAAAAAGAGTCACACTTGCTCTTTCTCACATATTCTAAGGGGAAATCGTCCCCAGGAAATCTACACAGCACTCTTCCATGGAGTTATAAATGCAGAGCTTGTGATGACTGCCCCACAATAAAGGTGAGTTTATGACTAAACTTGTTATCCTGTTCTCAGACTTCATAGTGCCCTGGAGAGGATTAAGACAGGAAGCCTGAGAAACTGCATGGCCACAAAACAGTAAGGACCCAGATACTCTGAAAACAGCCCTATGGATTGCCCAGTTCTAAGTTGCCTACTAAGACCTCGTAGCAGTGGATACTAAATCAGCTCAATTGTCTCTCTGCAAATTTTGAAAACTGAAGAGGATAGCCACCTTTCTAGAATAGTTAGATTTCATTTCCATATTACCTCAGTGAAGGAGTTTAGAAAGCATTCTTGCTCCCTGCAAGTGTCATGGATTCATGGCTCCCCCCTGTGATGTTGCTATAAGGAGACACTAGGTGCTGCCTGCAGAGCTTAAGCTCTGAGATGGCTCTTATGAAATCTAACCATGCATGCATGGTTAATGCATGCATGTTGATTTGCATTCATCTCTTTGCACCCCTATGGACTGTGCCCACCAGGCTCCTCTGTCCAAGGGGTTTTTCAGGCAAGAATACTAGAGTGGGTTGCCATTTCCTCATCCAGGGGATCTTCCTGACCCAGGGATGAAACCACGTCATCCTGTGTCTCCTGGATTGGCAGGCTGATTCTTTTCCTCTGAGCCACCTGGGAAACCCCACCCATGGTTAGTATCACTGAGCTATTTGGTGCTTACATGCTGTATTTGTTAGGAGTCTCCTGAGAAACAAAACCAAGAAGATATATGTATATTTAGAAAGACCCATTGTATGGAATTGGCTTCCACAACTGTGGGATCTGGCAAGTTCAGAATCTATAGAGAAGGCTGGCAGTCCGGAAATTTATATATGAGTTGACATTGTAGTTTTGAGTTTGAGATCTACAGGCTGAAAACTCAAGTAAGATTCGTATGCTGTGGTCTTAAGCCAGAATTGCTTTTTACTTGGGAAACCTGTCTTTGTCTTAAGACCTTCAACTGATTCGATGAACCCTCCCTTCACCATTCTGACAGGTAATTTTCTTTATTCAAATTCTACTGATAGGTCAAATGCAAAAAATATCTTTACAGTAATGTTTAAACAAGTGTTAGAGCAAAAAACTGGGCATCATAGAGTAACCAACTTGACAAATAAAATTAACCATCATGTATATTTTGCATGTAGATTTATTCTTTTTCCTAATTGTCACAAATTTTTTTGCATGTAGATTTGAGTAATATAGAAATTTAAGCATACAGATAGGAAATATAAACTGTCTAAGAAATAGGGTTAGGATATTTTTCCTGAATTTTTAAGGTTGCTTTTAATCAAAAATATATGAGAAATAAAAACTTTCTTACCCCCACTTAGTAACAGATAAAGTAAAAATGAAAGGATTCATGAATATTATATTGCTTAATTTGATTTATATAAACTGGAAATAAAATATAAGCTAGAGATAGTGGTTTTCAATGTTCCTTTGTTTTGGAATAAATTTAAATCAATCAAAGTACTTTGGTCATGTAAACTTATGATTCATCACCATTTGTTGAATATCTACATGCCATGCACTTTTTAAAACTCTGGTGACTTAGCTATGAGAAAAACACATTTTAAATGAACTTCACACTTCAGTAGGGACTGTCTGATAATAAAGAAGTAAAGATGGCACATGTTAGAAATTTATAGGGTGGTTTTAGAGAAGTTTATTATGTGAGGTGTCTCTAAGGACATCTAATATCTCTAATATGTGGGCTGAGATCTGAATTAATAATGTGAATTTTGCAGTCAGTTTCCTACATCTAAATGGTTTCCATTTCAAGAGGTCATTTGTTAAGTCTAATTTGTTTGTTAAGTCCAGAAATGTTACCCTACATATCCAACTAACACAATCAGCTATATAGTACTGTACTGTAATAGGTTTATAATACTTTTTGCACAAGCAATACATGAAAACAAACACAAAAATAAAGACAACATTTTAAATATTACAGTACAGTACCTTGAAAGGTACAGAAGTATAGTACAACAGCTGGCATACAGGGGCACATTCCATTTGCAAGTTTGCAACTTGCAGTTCTTATGTAGGGGACTTACTGTATTGATATTTGGGAAAAGAGGAAGCACAACATTTGAGATATTCAAGAAACAGCTAGAGATGAGGATGTCTAAAGTTAGAAGGAAAGTGATAGATGATAGTGTCGAAGAGAAAGAGAGTGGGAATTAGGATATCCATGCCTCTGCAGGTCACGATAAGGATTTAGATGACAAAGATTTCCACTAGGAGGCCAGGCAGTGGTATTTTAAATCAGTCAATGAACTAGGGTAGCAGCTGCAGAGAGAGTGAGAGGTGGCTGGAATCTGCATACATTCAGTTCAGTTTAGTCGCTGAGTCGTGTCCAACTCTTTGTGACCCATGGACTGCAGCACCCCAGGCCTCCCTGTCCATCACCAACTCCCAGAGTTTACTCAAACTCGTGTCCATTGAGTCGGTGATGCCATCCAGCCATCTCATCCTCTGTCATCCCCTTCTCCTCACGCCTTCAATCTTTGCCAGCATCAGGGTCTTTTCCAGTGAGTCAGTTCTTTGCATCAGGTGGCCAAAGTATTGGAGCTTCAGCTTTAGCATCTGTCCTTTCAATGAATATTCAGGACTGATTTCCTTTAGGATTGACTGGTTTGATCTCCTTGCAGTCCAAGGGACTCTCAAGAGTCTTCTCCAACACCACATTATAAATATTTATCCAAATACTTTGAATGGTGCAGTGTTACAGTTTGTATAAGGATAACACCCCAAGGGCAAAAAGTGAACATGGAATCTCTGGAAACGTGCATTTTCTTTAGATAAATGTGTGAAACATCTGTTGGAGTTAGGAGGATATACAGGAGAGGGCTTGAGGTCTAGAGATGAGGAGAAATTGCATTTCTGTTGCTCTTACCAGGCAGATGCAATAAGTGAATCATCTTTCTGTCTTATCCTCCTGCTTAAGCGAAGAAAGAGAGAGAGGGAGATTAAGTGTGAGAGAGGGAGGGAGGCGGGGGCAGGAGACCTGGCTCATCTGGGCACCTCAAACACCATGTCCGCTCACAGGGCAAAGCCCTCTCGACTTCCCAAGAGGCTTTGGTGTTCACAGGTGGGGTTCACATCTTTTTCCAACATTTTTGCCTCTGTGTCTCCTTCACTGCATCCACTTCCATCATTTTTCTAAGGAAAGGACAGGAACCACAAATAGCTAGTCCGATTTGCAAAAGGAATGAAAAATCCAAGAGCAACTTACTTTCCACAAGAGTGTGCTGGGCAGAGACGGTATGACCTTCAGTTTAACTGAGGGCTGTGGCATCAAGTCCAGCAAGTAGCCTGCAGTACTGGACCTGGGAGACGATAGGCAATGATACATGGGAACAGAACTTTGTGATTTCCTTGGGGACTCTCCAATGGCTTAAGTCCATTCCAGGGCTGATTTGTACACACAAATGATAAGGGTTATAATAAAAGTTTTTATAAATCAAATTCAAAATACTAAGCCTACCACACACATCTTGGTGTAATTTTTTAATTTAATTTAATTTATTTTTAATATAAATTTATTTTAACTGGAGGTTAATTACTTTACAATATTGTATTGGTTTTGCCATACATCAACATGAATCCNGTTTTTATAAATCAAATTCAAAATACTAAGCCTACCACACACATCTTGGTGTAATTTTTTAATTTAATTTAATTTATTTTTAATATAAATTTATTTTAACTGGAGGTTAATTACTTTACAATATTGTATTGGTTTTGACATACATCAACATGAATCCACCACAGCTATACACGTGTTCCCCATCCTGAACCCTCCTCCCTCTTCCCTCCCCATACCATCCCTCTGGGTCATCCCACTGCACCAGCCCCAAGCATCCTGTATCATGCATCAAACCTGGACTGGCAATTCGTTTCATATATGATATTATACATGTTTCAATGCCATTCTCCCAAATCACCCCACCCTCTCCCTCTCCCACAGAGTCCAAAAGACTGTTCTATATATCTGTGTCTCTTTTGCTGTCTCGCTTACAGGGTTATCGTTACCATCTTTCTAAGTTCCATATATATGTGTTAGTATACTGTATTGGTATTTTTCTTTCTGGCTTACTTCACTTTGTATAATCGGCTCCAGTTTCATCCCCCTCATTAGAACTGATTCAAATGTATTCTTTTTAATGGCTGAGGAGAAGGCAATGGCACCCCACTCCAGTACTCTTGCCTGTAAAATCCCATGGACAGAAGACCCTGGTGGGCTACAGTCCATGGGGTCGCTAAGAGTCAGACACAACTGAGCGACTGCACTTTCACTTTTCACTTTTATGCATTGGAGAAGGAAGTGGCAACCCACTCCAGTGTTCTTGCCTGGAGAATTCCAGGGACAAGGGAGCCTGGTGGGCTGCCATTTATGAGGTCACACAGATTCAGACACGACTGAAGTGACTTAGCAGTAGCAGCAGCAATACTCCATTGTGTATATGTACCACGGCTTTCTTATCCATTCATCTGCTGATGGACATCTAGGTTGCTTCCATGTCCTGGCTATTTTAAACAGTGCTGCGATGAACATTCGGGTACACGTGTCTCTTTCTATTCTGGTTTCCTCGGTATGTATGCCCAGCAGTTGGATTGCTGGGTCATAAGGCAGTTCTATTTCCAGTTTTTTAAGGATTCTCCACACTGTTCTCCATAGTGGCTGTACTAGTTTGCATTCCCACCAACAGTGTAAGAGGGTTCCCTTTTCTCCACACCCTCTCCAGTATTTATTGCTTGTAGACTTTTGGATTGCAGACATTCTGACTGGCGTGAAATAGTACCTCACTGTGGTTTGATTTGCATTTCTCTGATAATGAGTGACGT
>SJYX01019747.1:173557-188290 GCA_006410675.1 Oreotragus oreotragus | reverse complement strand
GGACATGGAACAACAAAGAGGTTCCAAATAGGAAAAGGAGTATGTCAAGGCTGGATATTGTCATCCTGCTTATTTAACTTATATGCAGAATACATCATGAGAAACGCTGGACTGGAAGAAACACAAGCTGGAATCAAGATTGCCAGGACAAATATCAATAACTTCAGATATGCAGATGACACCACCCGTATGGCAGAAAGTGAAGAGGAAGTAAAAAGCCTCTTGATGAAAGTGAAAGAGGAAAGTGAATAAATTGGCTTAAAGCTCAACACTCAGAAAACTAAGATCTTTGCATTCAGTCCCATCGCTTTATGGTAAATATATTGGGAGACAGTGCAAACAGTGTCAGACTTCATCTTTTTGGGCTCCAAAATCACTGCAGATGGTGACTGCAGCCTTAAATTAAGAGATGCTTACTCTTTGGAAGAAACGTTATGATCAAACTAGATAACATATTGAAAAGCAGAGACATTAGTTTGCCAACAAAGGTCCATCTAATCAAGGCTATGGTTTTTACAGTGGTCATGTACGGATATGAGAGTTGGACTGTGAAGAAAGCCGAGCACCGAAGAATTGATTCTTTTGAACTGTGGTGTTGGAGAAGACTCTTGAGAGTTCCTTGGACTGCAAGGAGATCTGACCAGTCCATTCTAAAGGAGATCAGGCCTGGGATTTCTTTGGAAGGAATGATGCTGAAGCTGAAACTCCAGTACTTTGGCCACCTCATGTGAAGTGTTGAGTCATTGGAAAAGACTCTGATGCTGGGAGGGATTGGGGGCAGGAGGAGAAGGGGACGACAGAGGATGAGATGGCTAGATGGCGTCACTGACTCAATGGATGCGAATCTAAGGAACTCTGAGAGTTGGTGATGGACAGGGAGGCCTGTCGTGCTGTGATTCATGGGGTTGCAAAGAGTCGGACATGACTGAGTGACTGAATTGAACTGAGCTGAAAATGGGCACAATAATATCCACCTTACAAAGCTGCTGTGAGAATTGACATATTGATTTTGTCACTATGATATCTACCACAGTTTGGAACTCCTGTATATTTTCATCAATGTCATTTATTTTAATTAAGCTTATTTCACACCCTTTTACTTTGACCACCTGATGTGACGTGCTGACTCATTGGAAAAGACCCTGATGCTGGGGAAAGGTGGAAGGCAGGAGGAGAAGGGGTCAACAGAGGATGAGATGGTGGGATGGCATCACCAACTCAATGGACCTGAGTTTGAGTAAATTCTGGGAGATGGTGAGGGACAGGGAGGTCTAGCCTCCCACGGTCCATGGGATCACAAGGAGTCCAATATGACTTAGTGACGGAACAACAATTGTAGTTTCAAGATTCCTCTCAATTTTTCTTTCCTTCTATTTCTAAGAGACTCCAAGTGAAGTAAAGGACACTGCCCTGAGACTGCAATATGATAATGACCTTGTTCTTCCTTTATTATGCATTCTTTTTTGCTATTTAGCAAATGTGTTCTTTTGGAGCATGAGTGAGTGAGCATTAGATGCTCAGTCATGTCCAACACTTTGTGATCCTAAAGACTATAGCCCTTCAGGCTCCTCTGTCCATGGTATTCTATAGGAAAGTACAGGAGAGTGAGTAGCTATTCCCTTTGTAAGGGTATCTTCTTGACCCAGGGGTCGAACCCTGGTCTCCTGCATATTGGAAAATAAATTATAAATAAAAAAATAAGCAAATAAATACACTACTAATAAAGTCATATTCACTTTTTAAGCTTTGGTAAAACTGGCTTTCCTGGAAGATGTATAAACTCTAGCATTTCTTTTCTAAGTAGTTACACACTACAAGTAGGAAGAGAAGTTGTGATAGGCAGTGTGCATTTAGGAGGGCAGAAGTTATGTGGGCTAAGATAACACCAAAAGTTAAGGATCAGTTCCGTTCAGTTCAGTCACTCAGTCGTGTCCGACTTTTTTCAACCCCATGAACTGAAGTACACCAGGCCTCCCTGTCCATCACCGACTCCCAGAGCTTGATCAAACTCATGTCCACTGAGTCGGTGATGCCATCCAACCAGCTCATCCTCTGTCCCCTTCTCCTCCTGCCTTCAATCTTTCCCAGCATCAGGGTCTTTTCAAATGAGTCAGTTCTTTACATCAGGTGGCCAAAGTACTGGAGTTTCAGCTTCAACATCAGTCCTTCCGATGAATACTCAAGAATGATTTCCTTTAGGATGGACTCATTAGATCTCCTTGCAGTCCAAGGGACACTCAAGAGTTTGCTCTAACACAACAGTTCAAAAGCATCTATGCTTCACTGCTCAGCCTTCTTTATGGTTCAACTCTCCCATTCATGACTACTTGAAAAACCATAGCTTTGGCTAGACAGATCTTTGTCAGCAAATAATGTCTCTGCTTTTTAATATGCTGTCTAGGTTGGTCATAGCTTTTCTTCCAAGGAGCAAGTGTCTTTCAATGTCATGGCTGAACCATCTGCAGTGATTTTGGAGCCCAAGAAAATAAAGTCTGCCACTGTTTCCCCATCTATTTACCATGAAGTGATGGGACCAAATGCTATGATCTTAGTTTTCTGAATGTTAAGTTTTAAGCCAATTTATTCACTTTCCTCTTTCAATTTCAAGAGGCTCTTTAGTTCTTCACTTTCTGCCATAAGGTGGTGTCATCTGCATTTCTAAGGTTACTGATATTTATTCCAGCAATCTTGATTCCAGCTTGTGTTTCTTCCAGCCCAGTGTTTCTCATGATGTACTCTGCATATAAGTTAAATAAGCAGGGTGACAATATACAGCCTTGACGTGCTCCTTTTCCTATTTGGAACCAGTCTGTTGTTCCGTGTCCAGTTCTAACTGTTGTTTTCTGACCTGCATATAGATTTCTCAGGAGGCAGGTCAGGTGGTCTGGTATTCCCATCTCTTTAAGAATTTTCCACTTTTTGTTGTGATCCACACAGTCAAAGGCTTTGGTAGACTCAATAAAGAGGAAATAAATGTTTTTCTGGAACTCTCTTGCTTTTGCAATAATCCAACGAATGCTAGCAATTAGATCTCTGGTTCCTCTGCCTTTTCTAAAAACAGGCTGAACATCTGGAAGTGCATGGTTCACATGTTTTGAACCCTGACTTAGAGAGTTTTGAGCATTACTTTGCTAGTGTGTGAGATGAGTGCAATTGTGTGGTAGTTTGAGCATTGTTTGGGATTACTTTTCTTTGAGATTGGAGTGAAAACTGACCTTTTCCAGTCCTGTGGCCACTGCTGAGTTTTCCAAATTTGCTGGCATGTAGAGTGCAACACTTTCACAGCATTATCTCTTAGGATTTGAAATAGCTCAACTGGAATTTCATCACCTCCACTAGCTTTGTTTGTAGTGATGCTTTCTAAGACTCACTTGACTGCACATTCCAGGATGTCTGGCACTAGGTGAGTGATCACACCATCATGATTACCTGGGTCATGAAGATCTGTTTTATATAGTCCTGTGTATTTTTTTCACCTCTTCTTAATATCTTCTGCTTTTGTTAGGGCCATACCATTTCTGTCCATTATTGAGCCCATCTTTGCATGAAATATTGCCTTGATATTTCCAATTTTCTTGAAGAGATCTCTAGTCTTTCCCATTCCATTGTTTTCATTTATTTTATTGCACTGATCACTAAGGAAGGTTTTCTTATCTCTTCTTGCTATTCTTTGGAATTCTGCATTCAAATATGTATATCTTTCCTTTGCTCCTTTGCTTTTTACTTCTTTTCACAGCTATTTGTAAGGCCTCCTCAGACAACCATTTTACTTTGTTGCATTTCTTTTTCTTTGGGATGGTCTCTATCCCTGTCTCCAGTACAACATTACGAATTTCCATCTATAGTTCATCAGGCACTCTGTCAGATTTCATCCCTTGAGTCTATTTGCCAAAACAAAAACAACACCCATTTGTGGATGTGACTGGTGATATAAGCAAAATATGATGCTGTAAAAAGCTGTAAAAAGCAGTATTGCATAGAAATCTGGAATATTAGGTGCATGAATCAAGGCAAATTGAAAGTGGTCAGACACGAGATGGCAAGAGTGAAATGTCTATATAAAAATCTGTGAACTAAAATGGCCTGGAATGTGTGAATTTAACTCAGATGGCCATTATATCTACTACTGCATGCAAGAATGTCTTAGAAGAAATGGAATAGCCATCAGTGTCAACAGAAGAGTCCAAAATGCAGTACTTGGATGCAATCTCAAAAATGACAGAATGATCTCTGTTTGTTTCCAAAGCAAACCATTCAATGTCACAGTCATCCAAGTCTATGCCCTGACGAGTAATACTGAAATGCTGAAGCTGAATGGTTCTATGAAGATCTACAAGACCTTCTAGAACTAACACTGCAAAATGATTTATTTTCCATTATAGGGACTGGAATGCAAAAGTAGGAAGTCAAAAAATACCTGGAGTTACAGGCAAATTTGGCCTTGGAGTACAGAGCAAAGCAGGGCAAAGGCCAATAGAGTTTTGCCAGGAGAATGCACTGGTCATAGCAAACACCCTCTTCCAACAACACAAGAGACTCTACACATGGACATCACAAGATGGTCAGTACTGAAGTAAGGATCAGAACCCCTAAATAGATCCTTGCTTTTTCCTGTGAACGTATACTGCGCTGTGCTGTGCTTAGTGTCTCTATCATGTCTGACTCTTTGCAACCCCATGAACTGTAGCCTACTCTTCTGTCATTAGGGGATTCTCTAGGAAAGAAAACTGGAGTGGGTGGCCATGCCCTCCTCTAGGCACAAGGATTGAACCCAGGTCTCTTGCACTGCAGGCGGATTCTTTACCCTCTCAGAGAAAAGGGAAGCCCAAGAATACTGGAGTAGGTAGCCTATCTCTTCTCCAGGGGATCTTCTTGACCGAGGAATCACACCAATGTCTTCTGAATTACAGGCAGAGTCTAGACCAGCTGAGCTTCCAGGAAAGCCCCTGTAAACCTGTATGAAGAAGCATTTAGAGTTTACGGAGAATAGTGAGCTTCTTGCTGTAGCCTCTAAATCCATGCATTTTTTTCTACATTTAAAGTCTCAGTGTTGTGAGGTGATGAAGACTGTCAAATGACAATTTGAATAGTGTAGTCATAATAGCAATAATGGCGTCATGAGTCTATTTTGAGCACTCGTTGTTTATTGAACATTCTGCTGAAAATGTGCATCGTGTTACTGATTTCTCATTACTCTCTTGTGATGTGGAAACATTTTCTGTCTCTATTTTAGATAAAGAAGTCAACTTAGAAAAGTTATGGAAATAATCTATGGTCACGGTGCTCATAAATAATGGGGCTGTGATTGGAACTCAGGTCCATCTCTAGGCATTGGTTTATCTTCTTTAAACTTTCATTTATCTTCAATAACTATTTGAATCAGTAATGAATGCTATGAAACATTCTCATAAAATTGGTAAGTTTGTAAGATCAGGATTCCAAATCTTAAAATGAGTCTCAAACCCTCATTTTAAATTATTTTCTTGACATATAAGTCTACTTCAAATATGGGGTTCTTTTATCTGGGAAAATCAAAGTACAAAGGGACAACCCAAACCAATCAGAGAATAATTGCTATTGCTAGAATGATCATCAACATAGAAATTTTGTTAGAAAGAGCAGCATAAAATTTAGAAGGTATAACTAGATTTAGATAGGAAAGGATGAAAATTATTAAACTCAGAAAAACATTTCACTTAAATAGAATTAAGTTCTTTTTCTTGCTTCCAGGTTTTCCATCCTGACCTAAAAAGTATGGTTTATGTTGGAAACTGTTTTCATCTGACTTATTTTGGTTTCAGGGATAGGTATAATATTAAAACTCATCTCTATCCTGAATGGTTTATTTTTCAATCAACCTCAGCTTTCAGTGAGTAAAAAGTAACAGAATCTCTCTGTGAAAATGTAGAAAACAAGGAGATAAAGCTCTGAGATTTTTTCCCCCCCCTCTATAAAGAGGTTTATACAATGATTGGAGCAGACATCAGGAAATTAGACCAAATGGTAGTGTTAAATCCATTAGCCAACCTACATTCTCCAGTGAAAAATGACATACCTTTTAACAGTTTGGTTGAAAAAATTAAATATGTGGCTAGGATCCTTAATTCCTTTGTGGGTTACTCCCCTAGTAAGTATTTGCTAAAGTTTCACCATATGTACGTTCCTTGGCTTGCACTTCAGATCACATGTAAAATATATTTAACAGGCGTATTCTCAAAACAGCTTAAGCCATGAGAGGTCTTTTTCCATTTCCTCCATAGGTTTTTATTCCTAGTTATTTGTTTAGGGTTTAGAGAAATATAGTTGTATGTGTATGTGTGTGGGTGTGGGTGTGTATTTGTGTAAATGAGTTTGAAGAGGTTTTTGGCTTATTTAAAAAGCATAAAACATTCAATGATCTGGTCTTTCATTCCTAGGATTGAGATCTTCCTTTAAAGTTAAAATAATATCGGTTACTGAACTCAAAGGAAAACGTGTAGAAGAGAAGTGTTTCGTGTTGTCAACCAGATGAATTTGAACTCTCAGTTTTACTTCTAGTTAAGTGACATTTTGCAAGTCAATATCACCAAACAAAAACCATACAAGGCCAAACACCAGATATCTTCCCTCCACACACACACCAGGAAGTAAACACTTCAGCAGGTTTCTTGAAACTGATGGTTAGAACAATATATTACTCTTATATGTTAAGAAGGTGCTTATAACATAAATTGGGGAAACCCAGGCTTTCACTCCTTTGCTGGGTCTTGTTTCTAAGGAGAATTCTTCTTTCTCTAATATAAGCAGAAGAAGGAAGGCCAGAATAGGTGACTCCCCAGAGGCTGTCTGGAGAAGGAAATGGCAATCCACTCCACTACTCTTGCCTAAAATATCTCATGGATGGAGGAGCCTGAGGGTCGCAAAGAGTCGGACACGACTGAGAGACTTCACTTCATTTCACTTCCAGAGGATGTGATACGAAGAATATTCCACAACACCACCCCCTGCCCCACCCTGTCCCACCCCACCCAGATTCTCGCTTGCAGAGCCTGCCATGGTGTCGTCATGAAAGAGATTTTCAGCGTTTTATTTGGGTTGGTTATTTGGGTCAGCTGAGAGCAAGTCCCTTCTAGAATATGACTTAACGGGGGCAGGGCAGTTATCTAAAGGGCTCACCAAGGGAACAACTGAGACCGGAAGAAANCTAGATGTGTATAAGAGACAGACCCTGTCCCACCCCACCCAGATTCTCGCTTGCAGAGCCTGCCATGGTGTCGTCATGAAAGAGATTTTCAGCGTTTTATTTGGGTTGGTTATTTGGGTCAGCTGAGAGCAAGTCCCTTCTAGAATATGACTTAACGGGGGCAGGGCAGTTATCTAAAGGGCTCACCAAGGGAACAACTGAGACCGGAAGAAAAACACCAAGGATATTTTGGGCTTCCTGACAATCTGACTCATCTTGATTACAACAGTGAGTCATTCCAATGTAGATTCTCAATGGAACCCATAATGGACACAGAGAGACCAAAGTTGCCCTTCTTTCATTTCCTAGGCAGAGAGCACACATGTAGCTTTAAGGAAAAACAAAACAAAACAAACAAACAAAATGGCAGGATAGATTCTCTGAAGCCATTCTGTTCAAAGATTTTGTAATTTCAACACCATGTCTCTAAGCCATGTCTATCAGCATTCGGAAGAGAGCCAGTGGACCGGCAGACTGGGATGAGCCAAGCCCAACTCATGAGTATATAATCACTCTGCTTTATTTGAGAAGAAAATGAGAATGTCTTGTGATACAATTCACCTAAATTTAAACAATAGAAGTGCATTGATTGGCTCTCGAAATTAGGAAATCCAAGGAGGTGTGGCTGATTTTAGGCTTGTCTCAATCTAAATGTTCAAATAAGCTCATCGGATTTGATCTACTGGTTTCTCCCCTCCCTTTTCTTTGATCTAGTTCCTTTTGGTTGGTTACAGAAACGGCCATCTGAAGCTGGAGTTTGTAGTATCCCTGTATCTGCAATTCCAGAGAACAAAGGGAGGTTTTTCTCTGCTTCAGTGTTCACATGATTCTCCTCCAAGAAGACTTAATATTGACCCTTCTTGTTTGATCTTAATCTCATTTAAAGCTTTTGTCCACACAGTGATGCTTTGCAGGTGCAGAAAGGCCTCAGTTTCCTTCCATGTTCAGAAAAACCATGTGTTGGGGAGACACGGCTGAAAATGATTTTTGGCAAATATTCAGGGCTTTCCTTCAATCACAGTGGAAAAAAAAAAAGTGGCTACATGCTGATAACTGCCATTTTATCAGAGTTTCACCTGATATGCCAAGTTCTTACTGATAGACACATGCTCTCAGGCATGTCTTACCTGTTACTTTGAAAAAATTCCTTCTCTGTCAGTCTCTATTAAAATTCCTTCTCTGTCAGCTATTGTATTAAAATAATAATGTTCATTGAAAGTTAAGAGGACATTGAAAAAAATACAGTAAGTTGTACAACAATTTTTTTTTTCTTCCTACTGGTCGTAAAAGGGGATCTAAACTTTATAAATTCTTGAATGATTTGAGCTAATTTACTGTTCTTCCTGCCTTTCCCAACATTTTTGACAAACAAGAAATCACTGAGAGAGGGAAAGAGGTGGTGAAAACTGAATCCAGGGGAAAAAAAAAAAAAAAAAAACTTGACTAAAGAATTTGTCAGTACATCTGTGCTTTAAGAAAATGCAGATAAATCAGCAGCAAGCAGGTAAATCAGTAAAGAAACCATTATGAAATATTTACTACCAGACTTTTAAAAATAAGGTTTCTGGAATGCATTTAATCATTTGATCATGAGTTAAAAAATAATGTTAAAGGCAGAGCAGAAAAATTTTAAATTTGGACTTAGAGTTTACTGAGAGGAGAAAAAGAAAAAAAGAATACAAAAAATCTGAAATACAAACCTAGTGTAAGTCAATGAGGGACAAGCAGGATTTAATCCACAAAGAGAGGTACAAACGTACAAATCCCCACGCCTTTCCAGGAGTAAGTCTATCACATAAAGGGAACATCCTGTCTGTGACATGTTTGCAGGGACTTTCCTGGCAGTCCAGTGGTTAAGAATCCACCCTGCAATGAGCAGACAAGGGTCGATCCCTGGTCGGGGAACTAAAATCCCACATATCCTGGAGCAACTCACACTGCAACCAGAGAGGCTGTGCGTGGCAATGAAAAGATCCTGAGTACCACAGCTAAAACCTGATGCAGCCAAACAAAGAAAGAAAAGCAACAAGAAAGACAACACCCGAGACTGCTCTCTTTATCTCTATGAGGTGGTCAGGTTTTTGTTCCTTTAAAAAAAGAAAAAATAAATAAAATAAAATATGGAGGCAGTAATTTACTAGGCATCCAATAAAGTGTACCCCCTGTGAATGGTGTTATTTTGCCATTCACCCTTCAGCTCCACAGAACACTGCATGCATCAACAGAGCTTCCAAAGAACTTGTGTGTCACTGGAATTATGTTTTATTTATAATAATAATTGACTCTCTTTGGCTTGTGTTACAGTTTTTAAGAGACCACATTAGAGGGATCTTGATCCACATGAACACTATCACCCGTGATGCGTCTAATTATGCTGTATTTTGCAAGGGGGAGTCACTTTTAACCTGAAACCATGACCTTTTTCAATACATAATGATAGCTAATAGTGTAACATAATATAAGGAGGCTATGAGCCAACAGAACACAAACATCAGGTAACTTATTCACAGTTGTACACGGATATAATACATAGTTATTTCTTAAGCATATTCTCTCTATCCCTACAGAGGTGCCAAAGGGAAATTAGCTATGAAAGCATCAATCAAACAATATTTATAAAGGACTCACTGGGTTCACAAGACTGTGATAGCTCCTTTTAACGGAACAAGAGAAGCATACACTGTGTCAGCTTTAAGCAAGCTCAATTTTATCACACCATCATCAGATGCAAAGTCCATTCACCAGAGTTACTGTGCATCATGGACTGGAACAAAGGGAATTTAAGCTGGACCTTGAGGGACCTATCAAATTTACAGGATATATAACGATGTGTTATAACTATGTGTTTTATAGACGTAAAGGCAAAATATATAAAGTTAATGTGGTAGAAGTGGGAATGCGTATTCAAGGAAGAGGTATGGGATGAGGAGAGAGAGATGGAAATGCACTGTTGGGATACAGCAAACTCGTTTGGGTAAGAAAGGCATCGCTTATGGGAGATTTTCAAATTCATTCACTGAATTAGAAATTTAGATCTTATTAATAATGCATGAGATAAAAACATTTATCTTTCTGGATAGGAGACTATTTGATCAATTATGATGGGCAATGATATTTGTTAAACTGATACAGGTAAAATGCATGTAGCAGAAGGAAAAATAGAGAGTTTAAATATAGAAGGAAATTTAGAGATTATTGTGTGTACTATTGGGGAATTAGGTCACATGGAAGTCAGATTTCAACTGAACACAGGTTGAAACCTCTACTCTTCAGCAGTTTAACAGTACCGTCACTGATCACAAAACATTTTAAAATAAGCTTGTAATGAAGGAGATTCCTATAGAAAATTATATTTATGATTACCTTTAATACAAATATTACAGATGTTATTTAAAGAAAAAATATCTTCCCGTGAGCTTGTCTGAAATATTAGAGGAAAAGGAGGTGAAGCTATTTTTTTCAGGTTTGTCAGTGTGAAGCTGTCTGTGTTGATTTTACTCATATGGAGTTTAGTCACATGCTAAATCAAGCCAAGAACTGAGATTTAAATCAGGCATTTGCATCAAAAATTTTGTTTTAGGCTCAAACCACTAATTTGTGGGATCTGCTGTATTTTACTCTTTGCACCACTAACTACTGGGCTTTCTGGAGGCTTTCAATCTACCTCTCTTAAAACCTGTGATTTTTATTTTACCTTTCCAGCTTTTTTTGGGTACTAGAATCCCCTGCTTTCAACACTGGAGACAACTTGTTTAAATACCTTGACTTTCTTGGTGATTAAATTCAAACTGTATGCCACAGGGGGAGAGAGGCATAACCAGGAATTGTAAAGAACTTTATAATAATACTTGTGAGAGTAATGATGATAATCAACTTCATGGTGAACCCAAGGACAAATTACATATCCCTCCTTTCATTTTTCTAATTCCAAGCACATTGCATTAAAACAACAACACAACAAAGCCCAGATGAGATTTGCAAAGATTTTAAGACTTCAGTCTGTCTGTGCTCTTTGGGATACTGCAGATAATTTAATGTTGCTGTTCAGTGTCCAGGTTGTGTCCTACTGTTTGTGACCCTGTGGACTGCAGCACACCAGGCTTCCAGGCCCTTCACTGTCTCCCTGAGTTTGCTCAAACTCATGTCCATTGAGTCGATGAAGCCATCCAACCATCTCATCCTTTGCTTCCCTCTTCTCCTTTTGCCTTCAATCTTTCTCAGCATCAGAGTCTTTACCAATAAGTTAGTTCTTCACATAATGTGTCCAAAATATTGGAGCTTCAAGTTCAGCACCAGTCCTTCCAATAAATATTCAAGACTGATTTCCTTTAGGATTAACTAGTTTGATCTCCTTGTAGTTCAAGGGACTCTCCAGAACTACAAATCAAAGGCATCAATTCTTTGGTGCTCAGTTTTCTTTATGGGTCAACCCTCATATCTGTACATGACTACTGGAAAAAGCATAGCTTTGACTCTATGGATATTTGTAGGCAAAGTGATGTCTTTGCTTTTTTGATCTTTTAAAAAAATTGTTTTTAGTGTTATCTGGTTGCATTTGTACAGCCAAATGGAAACAGAAAGAAAACTCTTTTGAATTGTTTTGGGGAGACTTTTGCAGTGGTTATCCCAACTGGTTATTGTCTGAAATCTTCTCGATAAACTGGGAATAATCAGGTAATTATGTAATAATAAGTGTTTATGACTGGAGGAAGGCACAGAAACCTACTGTAATATTCTTGCCTGGAGACTGCTGTGGACAGAGGAGGCCTGAGGGCTACAGACCACAGGGCTGCAAGCAGTGGGACCCAACTGAAGCAACACAGCACAGCACACACAAGTGTTAATGGAAGAAATAGTCTCAAGCACTCTACTCTGATTTGCATACAATGCCAAAATAGATTTTTAATATAGATGTTCTTTGGGGGTATTTGCTTCTTGAATAATTAGGAGTCACTATAGATATCCAAATTAAATTCATAAAAATAATATTTTCTTGAAGATTTCCAGCACTAGCAATTGTTAGCATTGTGATTTGTAACACTCCAACACAATGCTATTATAAACAACACACTTAGAAAACAAAGAAACAAACAAAAAATCTGGAAAATGAAATTTTTGCTACAACACGGACCCAGTCCTATTCCCTACTACTTCTTCTTACTATTTAACTATGTTATCTCATCAGGGTCATATACTAGATGACCTCTGGACTGAGCCCAAGCTTTCAAGCCCTGGTATTTGCTGTTAGCATTTGTCCTACCAAGGAAATATCATTCTCATGTTAGCTTCTCAACTTATACCCGTTTTTAAATTCTCAAAGTACCATCTTTTCTAGGATGATTTTTTAATGCTTCCATTGGAGTTTACCTAGCTTATCTGAAATTATTTTGTTACCTTTCTTATGTTTGCTATAAAATTATTAATAATGATGGTGGGGGCAAATATTTTGTCTTACTCCTTTTTTCTAATTTCTTGCATTTCTCATACCTTAAGAAATAGTCCTTGGAAATACAGGTGTTAAATAAGTATCTCCCAACCAGAGATCAACTTAACTGTAGATTGTTAACAAAAATACGCGCAGTTCTGGAGTGCTGCCTACCCTGTCGTGCATCTGTGTTCTTTTCTGTTAGTACTTGAGTCTAACAAATATGTTTGCTATAAAATTATTAATAATGATGGTGGGGGCAAATATTTTGTCTTACTTCTTTTTTCTAATTTCTTGCATTTCTCATACCTTAAGAAATAGTCCTTGGAAATACAGGTGTTAAATAAGTATCTCCCAACCAGAGATCAACTTAACTGTAGATTGTTAACAAAAATACGCGCAGTTCTGGAGTGCTGCCTACCCTGTCGTGCATCTGTGTTCTTTTCTGTTAGTACTTGAGTCTAACAACCTAAAAATGAAGTACCTGCCAAATATAGCTGTTGCTTTGAAAAGATCAGCTCCCTCCCATTGTCTCTCATTCGTGGTATGCTAGTGAAATGATAGATTTAGGGGTCAAACCAACCTGTTCCTCCATGCCTGCTCCACTGGTTGCTAACTGAAATTAATTAATCACCCTAAGACCAATTTTTCTCATGATTAAAATGGGAATGGAAAGTATTCCCAAGGCTTTTGAGGGATAGATAAATACTTTAATTCTTCTGTGTCTTATCCATTTTTTTTCAACCCTTCCCATTTCCTACTTTTAGGTATATATTGCCTTGAAATCTGAGCAGATAACAGATTTCCAAGCTATCAAGCCTTTCTACTTTGTGTATTTAAGAATAGGGACATTTTTTATTGATTTTAAATTTTAGCCTGTAATTTTTTTCAGTTGTTTTTAATTCAATAGTGTACAAAGATTACCTTTGCTCCACATCCTCACCAATGTTCGTTAGGGTTGTGGTCTTTCTGACGATAATAATTCTGAAAACTTAAAGTAATATCTTACTGTGGTTTTTATTTGTGCTTTTTTTGATAACTAGAAAATGAGTATCTTTTCATATGCCTGTTGGCCATCTGTATGTCTTTTTTGAAAAATGCCTCTTCAGGTCTTCTACCTATTTTTCAGTTGGGTTGTTTGATATTTTGATATCGAGTTTCATGAAATGCTTATATATTTTGCATCCTAGCCCTTTATCAGTCAGTTAATTTGCATATATTTTCTGCCATTCGGTAATTGTGTTTTTTTCATTTTGTCCATGGCTCCCTTCACGGTGCTAGTGGTAAAGAACCCACCTGCCAGGGCAGGAGACCTAAGAGACGCACGTTCCACCCCTAAGTCAGGAAGGTCCCCTGGAGAGGAAAAGGCAGCCCACTCCCCACTCCAGTATCCTTGCCTGGAGAATCCTGTGGACACAAGAGGCTGGTGGGCTACCGTCCCCGGGGCCACGAAGACTTGGAAGCGACTGAGCACAAAAACGTGGTTTCCGCTTCTGTTTAAAAAAGCTTTTAAGTTTGATTAGACTTCATTCGTTTATGTTTGCTTTTGTTTCCTTTGCCTTAAGGACAGATCTGAAAAATACATTCCTAAGATTCATGTCAAAAAGTGTTCTGTTTTTTCTTCTAGGAGTTTCATGGTTTCCATTTTTAAATTTAGGTCTTTAATCAGGCAGGAATCCCTCTGAAGAAATGGAGTAGCCATCATGGTCAACAGAAGAGTCCAAAATGCAGTACTTGGATGTAATCTCAAAAATGACAGAATGATCTCTGTTCGTTTCCAAGGCAAACCATACAATATCACAGTTATCCAAGTCTATGGCCCAACCAGTAACACTGAAGAAACTGAAGTTGAACGGTTTTATGAAGACCTACAAGACCTTTTAGAACTAACTCCCAAAAAAGATGTCTTTTTCATTAGGGGACTGGAATGTAAAAGTAGGAAGTCAAGAAACACCTGGAGTAACAGGCAAATTTGGCCTTGGAATGAGGAATGAAGCAGGGCAAAGACTAATAGAGTTTTGCCAAGAAAATGCACTGGTCATAGCAAACACCCTCTTCCAACAACACAAGAGAAGACTCTACACAT
>SJYX01019747.1:132772-171070 GCA_006410675.1 Oreotragus oreotragus | reverse complement strand
AATAGATGGAGAAACAGTGGAAACAGTGTCAGACTTTATTTTATGGGGCTCCAAAATCACTGCAGATGGTGACTGCAGCCATGAAATTAAAAGACGCTTACTCCTTGAAAGAAAAGTTATGACCAACCTAGATAGCATATTCAGAAGCAGAGACATTACTTTGCTGACTAAGGTCCGTCTAGTCAAGGCTATGGTTTTTCCAATAGTCAGGTATGGATGTGAGAGTCGGACTGTGAAGAAGGCTGAGCGCTGAAGAATTGATGCTTTTGAACTGTGGTGTTGGGGTAGACTCTTTAGAGTCCCTTGGACTGCAAGGAGATCCAACCAGTCCATTCTGAAGGAGATCAACCCTGGGATTTCTTTGGAAGGAATCATGCTAAAGCTGAAACTCCAGTACTTTGGCCACCTCATGCGAATTGTTGACTCATTGGAAAAGACTCTGATGTTGGGAGGGATTGGGAGCAGGAGAAGAAGGGGATGACTGAGGATGAGATGGCTGGATGGTATCACTGACTCGATGGATGGGAGTCTGAGTGAACTCCGGGAGTTGGTGATGGACAGAGAGGCCTGGCGTGCTGCGATTCATGGGGTCGCGAAGAGTCGGACATGACAGAGCGACTGAATTGAACTGAACTGAATTCATTTTGAGTTTATTTTTCTATAGGATGAAAGAAAATATTCTAATTTCATTTACATATAGCTGTGTACTCTCCTAAGACCTACCAGTCAGAAACAGAAGATTAAACACACCGGTTACCAGTGATGAAATGGAATCAGTAAGGAAAACAACAACAAATTTCAACAAACAAAAGTCTAGGACCTCATAGCTTCACACGTGAATGCTACCAAAAATTTAGAGAAAAGTTAACATCTATCCATCTCAAACTATTCCAAAGTCTTGCAGAAGAAGGGTGGCTTCCAAACTCATTCAATGAGACCATATCACGTGACAGCAAAGCCAGACAAAGATACGGCAAAATTAAAAAAATATATATATATATATATATTGTCCGATATCACTGATGAGCAGAGATGCAAAATGCCTCAAGAAAATATCAACCAACCTAACCCAATACAAGAATCATGTATCATGACCAAGTAGGACTTATTCTAGGGATGCAAGAATAGGGATATCCTGTTCAAGTTTATTAATTCTTATTCTCTCATAGACGCATTCCTCATCCCAGATCTAAAGACGCTGGGGAAGTGCTGACTATGTTTGAAGGAATGGAAGATTAGGACAACAAGGAGTTGGGGACAGATGATATGTTGGAAGTTTACATTGATTCAAGATTAGTTGACTTTTGTTTAAATCTAATATTTTTCTTCTCAAATGATTACATATTTTCCTACTTAATAATGACCAGAGCGGAAAGGCTGAGAGACCTTTGAAGTCCAATTGATAAATTATCCCCAGACCTTGTAAAACTATCATCATCCAGCTGGCTTACTGTATATTCAAATTCAATTTGGGACAATAAGAAAATTGTAGCCATGTGTTGAATTTAGCTCAGTTTGTGTGTGTGTGAACATGTGAGCAAGTGTGTGCTTGTGTGCACACATGGATTGCACTTGCATGTATGATTGTGTGATTGTTATTAGTGTGTGTGTATCTGATTATAAATATGGCCATTTGAAAAACAGCATAAATGATGAATGCTCAACAGGGGTTTCTATGACCCAGGAACCCATCTGACTTGAAGCTGTTAATTTTCCTCTGGTATGTTCCAATATACTGCCAGGGATATATAGGATTTCTCCCTGGGGAGTGCCATTATGTTATTTATTTCTTATTCTACTGCACAATTGGAGGCAAAGATCACAGAATCTTTGAGTATAATTATTTCTTAGTCATATCAGAAAAGAAACTGTACTTTTTCTGTATACAGATGAGTTTCTCTTTCATCTCTGCAGCCTTCTTTCAAAGCCCTGAGAATTTCAGCAAGTGGTTTGTCCAGCATGCCAGCTAGTAAGCACGGACATAATGATGTGTTTTTGTTATTATGTTCTTTTATGGTCTTTTTAGCACTCTCTCTCTATATATGCACACACAATGAAATTATTGTCTACCTTTCCTGGTAAAACTCACAATTTGTCTTTCACTTTTCACTTAAAAACACTTCTTTTACTTCACCTTCCCACATTCACTCTTCTGGAAATTGAAAATTTACTTCTCTGCTAAACTGCTAGGCAGGCCAAACCCCAAATAACTCAGGGATCATAATTCAGAAGCCACTGGTTTCGTCTCTTGTATGAAAAGTCTGTAGAAGTAACCCTGGGCCCTGGGATAAGTTTCTCAGGATAGTCAGGAAACCCAGCAGGAAGATACTGAACTTGCCTGGGGAAAAAAAATTGCCCAGGGTGACTGGTGGATATGTTAAAATAGATGGTAACAGAGACTGTGTCTTTTTCAGGTAGGCAAAATCTTTGGCAAGTAGATAAGTGATTTCTTGGGAAATAGCACTTGTTTCCCAACTTTTCTTAGGATTTAAGAAGACTGGACTGGAACTTAATAGACTCAAGTTCCAGTCCCTGATGAAAAGTTAACTAACTGTGACCTTGGGAAAATGGCACACTCCCTGGTCTGTTTCCTGATTTGTAATTTGAGGAGTCTGGAAAGAAGGATCTCTCTGGCCTCTTCCCTTTCTGAAACCCGTGATTCCAGGCTAGAATTCCTTTCCTACACACCTTCTCTCCAACAACAATGTCAGAAAGCGTTTGTGTTTGTTCTGCTTTGTTCGCGAGTCAGTGTGTCCTTCCTTTTATTATTTCCCCCATTACAAAGCAAAAAGGAATCCCCTTGTGCTCTATAAGAAGGCTTCATATTGAGTGCTGTGCATAACAGCCAGTTTTCCATTTTAATCCTCTAAAAATACCTGCTGGTATAAAACAAATGTAGATTGTTACGAAGTCACTCACTGAGTTGTTACATTGCCAGTGGGCTGCCCTCTACCCACACAATTATCAATTCTTAGAAGAGATGAAGTTTAAATACAGCATGGCAGCCAGGGTCTGGAGTTGGGATGGCATTGTGCGACCTCTTGGTGCATTTTCCTATGGTGCTTGGAGTTGGAGTGAAAAGAAGCTATGATGAATAACTTTATCTCCAATCCTGTGTGAACTGTCCCTCCTCTCAATTATTTCTCCTTGTGAGATAAAATTAGCTCATGCATTTTAAGGATTAATATGTACATATGGACACTCCTACAAGTAAATTGGCAACATTGACTGGTGAAATATGAAACAATGAAAAGCCAGGTGTGTTGGGAAGAGCAGAAGGGAAGGAACACCAGGGCACACGTGGTGATTACAGGGCTTACAGGTAAGAAGAACTCTGAGAACTGGGCAGACGACGGGACATGAGAAAAGAGGAGAGTGGAAGGCGTCAGGGATTTTGCATCTGGATGATAGCAGGGGATGTCATTAGCTGAGATCAGTGGGAATACCTGTTACAAGGAGGTTTCAGATCAGCACTTGGGGAGTCTGAGAACTTGTGAGGAATCCAAAGGGAGACCTTCAGCAAACAATAAACATGAGGGGCTTGAAGCCTCTGTCATCTGTAATACACTTGAATCCACAAGAATTTTTTAAAAAAGAAAATGTTAATTCTGTATTACAATATTATAAATAATGCTTATTTTAAAAGAATATAGATCTTACTCTGTGTTTTCAATGAAGCTAGATGGCTCTATTAGAATTCAAAGTAAAGATCTATACATTCAGGACTGCGTTTATTAGTGACTGATCTTTATTTTGTAAATTATTTTACTTTTTAATATTTCAATTGACTAATAGTCTAATAAGGGCTTTCCTACTCAAGAATACTTCCTAGTGTGACCAATTCAATTTATGCATCTATTTATAATATGTACCTACTTAGCCAACACTATGCTCAGTGTACTGTGAGATAAGAAGGAAAGATGATTTTGACTTAGGTATGGGGCAATTTAAGTCTAGTTGGATGAATCAAATATGCTGGGGAAAATGGCCTCATATTTACTGAAAACAAATATATTTATTTTCAACAGTCATCATCCAGTGATCTTCAGCACATTGCATGCATCTATCTGGAGGCTGGGTCTGGATTTCAAACTCAGAAGGAAACCAAACTCATCATTGCTCTGCTCTCCTCTGACCCTTCTTTTGTAATTTTTCTTTCAGCAAGTATCTGTACAAACCTCCCTATCACCAAGCCGGAACCTGGAAGTCTCGGGGACTCCTTTACTGCCTGCTTATCTTTCTCCTCTTGGCCCTTCCCACCTCTGCTACCAGTCAATCTGATTACATCCCTTTATTTTATGGTCTTCCCAGGTGGCGCTAGTGGTAAAGAATCTGCCTGCCAGTGTAGGAGACTTAAGGGATGCGGGTTCAATGCCCGGGTCAGGGAGATCCTCTAGAGGAGGGCAGGGCAGCCCATCCCATGAATCCCGTAGACAGAGGAGCCCCGTGAATCCCATAGACAGAGGAGCCTGGCTGGCTACAGTCCATGGGGTCTCGAAGAGCCGGGCTCAGATGTGACTGAGCACAGTCGCACTTTATATTTTTCAATAGCTACCTTTCTTTAATAAAGTCCTAAATGAAAGCTCTCTCAGTCCTCATCTCCTGACTCACCACCCCCTTGATCTCAGTGTCAGGCTCCTTCCCACATGAGGTCCTTGGAACTTTCAATAATACCTTTCTTCAAGTCTACTTGGTTTTGCTTGTTCTGAGACCAACCTTTCAATTTTACTTTAATAGACAAAAATTTAGTTTTTCTTTATGACCCCAGTTAAGAGCCGCCTCCTCAGTAAAACCTCCTCTGGTTCTCTCTGGCCCAAGTCTCCCATCGTCTGAGCTCCCAAAAGCCCCATGCTTGCCCTTAACAGGGAGCTTATATATTGGTTTTCTTACCTGCCCCCTTACTATACTCTGATCTCCTGCAGGTAAGTAGCATATTATCTCATTATTGTGATTATTAGAACAGTCATACAAATATTGACTTTCCTGGTGGCTCAGAGGTTAAAGGGTCTGCCTGCAATGCGGGAGACCCGGGTTCGATCCCTGGGTCGGGAAGATCCCCTGGAGAAGGAAATGGCAATCCACATCCAGTGTTCTTGCCTGGAGAATCCCATGGATGGAGAAGCCTGATAGGTTACAGTCCACGGGTTCCAAAGAGNAGGGTCTGCCTGCAATGCGGGAGACCCGGGTTCGATCCCTGGGTCGGGAAGATCCCCTGGAGAAGGAAATGGCAATCCACATCCAGTGTTCTTGCCTGGAGAATCCCATGGATGGAGAAGCCTGATAGGTTACAGTCCACGGGTTCCAAAGAGTCGGACAGGACTGAGCGGCTTCACCACCATCACCACCGGTGTCTTATTCAGCGTTTATTGTACGGTAGTCATTTGTAGACAAGAATGAACTGAGAATATTCACGTTCATTTCCCCCTATGAACATGTTTCTCTTTGTTGCTTTCCTTGCAACATTGTTTTCACATTGGCTATACATTTTTCTCTTGGTAATTTTTCTGTTTTTGATCTATTTTTCCCCCTTCCTGTTTTCACTCTTCAACCCCCACCATCTCTCAATATTTATTTGCTGAGCAAACTCAGAAACTTTCCCTCTTCCCCGTCCTTTTCCAGCAAGCTAACCTTTTCAAAGTTTCAACCATGCACCAGAAATAGAGCCAGGCATTTTCACTGACTCTCTCTGAGGTGGCATAGCAGCTCTATGAAGTAAGCTCTGTCCTTCGTTTCATTTTACAGGTGAGGAAAGTGAAGCCCTTAGAGGCATTAAGTAATTTGTGCAAGGTCATACAAGTACTGCTGGCTGCAAGACAGGCCAATACATTGAGAGGTGAGGTTTGGGGCAAGGTATAGTGTCTTTATTAGGAAAGCCAGCGTCAGAGAGGATGGTGGACTAGAGTCCCAGAGAACCCTCTTACCCAAGTTAGAATTCAGGCTTCTTTTACATTAAAAGGGGAAAGGGTGGGGCTTGCTGTGCAAACTTGTTTTGTGCAGGAATCCTTTGTTCTCGAAGCTGTCCATATAGGTCTTATCACAATTTTCCTGTAAATACCCAGTAAGACAAATATCATTCTCCAGTCTATATTTTTTTTATCTCTATCTGAATGGAAAAGTGTGAAACCTTTAAAAGCTGTGGATACTCGCTCAGTCGTATCCAAGTTTTTGTGACTCTGTGCACTGCAGACTGCCAGGCTCCTCTGTCCATGGAATTCTGTAGGCAAGAATACTGGAGTGGGTTGCCAATTCCCTTTCCTTACCTTTAAAGGTTCGAGCCTTGAAAGTGGGCTGGCATATGGACTTCAGGTTATAGGCGATGTTCTTTTACAAAAGGTGCAGAGCCAGCAGGACTAAGCACAGGAAGCAGAGCACAAAGGTTAGAACTAAAGGGACAGATTCAATGTGCAGTCAGGGTTGTTTCCTGTTAAGTCACACACAAAAAAAGTGATAAGGAACCAAGTCAATCCGGGTCCAGAATGAGTCCTAACAAGTGTGCTTTGTTACAGTACGTAGAATTACACTACTTAATTTTGCTTAGAATGATTTATTCTCTCTATCACGTCATAAGGGGATAATGCTGTGGGTTGGTCCGAAAAGGAAATGGAAGAATAATGCAGAGAGGGAAAATGGGTGGAATTTGAGGCGATTCTGTAAAAGCAATTTGTATCTATCTTAGTTCTGATCTAGTTACCAAGGAAATCTAAATCAAGAACTTCTGACTTAGGTGTTGTTCACCATGTTAACCTACAGACGGTTGTATTTTGTGACTTGAAATTCTGCAATAAGCATTTCTCATCCCCAGGCTTCTCAGGTGCCCAGTGTGCACCTCTCCTGAGGTTAGGTTTGCACTCAAGCAACACAAGGAGCAGGCATGCATAAAATATCACACACACGAGGACCGCATGTTACACAAAGCAGATCACCCCTCATATTCCTGGAGCTTGTTGAGCAACTCACAGTGCATTGCACTGTGTTGGATTTCTTCAGCATTCAACTGAGTTACATCGAAGTATGATACAGCACGTTATAACCATTGATTAAAGACACCAGCCCGAGATCTTCACTGCGTCAGCCATGAGTGATTCAAGTTAAATATACTCAAGGATTTCATATTGGGTTTTTGCTGGCAAGCTGACATCCCAGATATGTAAGTGCCATGTTAAACATTAAATTCACATATCATTGTATGGAATTTGCAGGAAGCACTCCTGAATGGAAGGAACCTCATTTTGACATCAGAAATCAAATCAAGGCTAAGCTGCAAATACAGATTTCACGAATGAGTTTCTTAGAGTAAGAAAAAGGCTGAGTTGTAGTATTTTGAGTCTTATTACACTACGATTGATGAAGTCTTTAAACATAGGGATATTCCTCTCCACTTCTGAATCCTTGTGTGTATCATTGCAAATAGAAAATGGAATACTAAAACTAGAGAAAAGTTTTCTTTTTTTAGAATTTCTTTTTAATTGAAGGGCAATCGCTTTACAATATTGTGTTGGTTTCTGCCATACAGCAATATGAAGAGGTATAAGTATAGTGTCCCCTCCCTCCAAAGCCTTCCCCCCATTCCCCCCAACTCCTGCCCTTCCAGGCTGCCACAGAGCACAGGATTGAAGTCCCTGTGTCATGCAACAGCTTCCCACTAGCTATCTATTTTGCGTCTGGTAATGTACATGTTTCAATACTGCTTCCTCAATTCATTCCACCCATTCCTTCCCTCACTGGGCTCAAAATGTTCTCTGTGTCTGCATCTCCATTCCTGCCCTGCAAATAGGTCCATTAGCACCATTTTTTTCTAGATTCCATGCATGTTCCTTAATATACAGTACTTGTTCCACTCTTTCTGACTTATTTCACTGTGTGTAATAGTCTCTAGGCTCATCTGCTTCACTAGAACTGACTCAAATGTGTTGCTTTTCATGACTGAGAAATATTCCATTGTATATATGTACTACAACTTCTTTATACATTCATCTGTTGATGGACATCCAGGTTTCTTCCATGTCCTGGCTGTTGTAAATAGTGCTGAAATAAACACTGGGGTATATATATGGTTTTCTCAGGGTACATGCCCAGTCGTGGAATTGCTGGGATGTTTGGCAGTTTTAGGGGCTTCCCAGGCGGCACTAGTGATAAAGAATCTTCCTGCCAATGCAAGAGACGTAAGAGACTTGGCAACCCACTCCAGTACTCTTGTCTGGAGAATCTCAGGACTGAGGAACCTGGCGAGCTGCAGTCCATGGGGTTGCAGAGTCAGGCATGACTGAAGGGATTTGGCATGCATGGCATGCTTGGTAGTTTTAATCTTACCTTTTTAAGGAATAGAAATTGTTTCTTTTATGTGTTTCAAATACTAGGTAAATTATGCTCATTGTCAGTGGGAACATATAGAAATGTAGTTAACCCTCTATCCTTAAGTACACATCCTCTTCAGCAGAAAATGTTCATTTTTGTCCATTCTGGCCGCAGCCTAAGAAGCTAAGGTGACTCTGATGTTGTCTATGCCCCCAGTAATGTAAACGTCACAGCATAGAGGGTTGGGACTGATCCCACTTTTCAGTCTTCCAGTTTCAACTCACAAATAAACAATTAAGAAATCAGCAGATGAATGAAACTTTATGGATTAAAAAACAAAGAAGTTGGTGCTGTGCTTTTCAATCTTCCTGCCTTGTATGTGTTAGTCGCTCAACAGTGTCTGACTCTTTGGAACCCCATAGACTGTAGCCCACCAGGCTCCTCTGTTCATGTAATTCTCCAGGCAAAAACACTGAAGTGAGTTGCCATTTCCTCCTCCAGGAGATCTTCCTGACCCAGGGATTGAACCAAATTGCCTTAAATAATTTAATAAGGAAAATTGCAAACCTACAGAAGAAGAGAAAAGAATATAACAAATCCTAACATTTTCACCAACAACCAGCTTTACCCATTATCAACTCAGGGACATGTTTATTGCATCTTTATTTCTATCCACTTCCTTCAGCCCCATAGCATTCTTTTGAAATTTGTTGCCCAGAATATTTCATCTGTAAATATTGCAATTTGTGTCACTAAAAGGTATAGTTCTGAGGCTGGAAGCAGTGTTAGTATTTCTATAGTTTTTAATATACAATCAGGTTTTCAAATATTCCTTATTATCCCATAAAATTTTTGCTGTTAGTTTGTTCAAATCTTGAACAGTGAAACTTATTTAAAGACACTTTTCAATCTACAAATTGCTTCTTTATTTGTTGAAGAAATTGGATCACTTGTAATGTAGAATTCCCCACATTCTGGATTCTGTGAAGAATGAGTTGAACACTATTTTCAATATATTGTTTTTATTAAAAAAAAAAAAAAGAAACACTTTAAAGTAAAAAACTATTTCCTTTCATAAGATCCACCATTTCAAAAGACAAAAATTAGGAAAGTGTTTACCTCAGACTAGGTTTATGTATATTTTTCTCTATTTAAAACATTTCCCTTTATGTTTGTGTCTATATCAAAAGAACATTAAGGACAAGAAATGATGTATCATGTTGTATGAGGTCAGAACAATCTTGTTTCCACTGATTATTTGAGATGTGAAATAATTTAGGGAGGAGTCTGTTCAGTTGCTTTTGACTGTTGGGAGGAAAAAAAAAACAAACAGAACTCAGTCTAGATACTTATTTTCTTATTTTGCTTTATGGAGTCCATGATTTCCTCAGAGATCAAGCTCCTCCGAGATGCTCCATTTCACAGTCTCAAGCTTGGAGAGGTGGCGTGTATGTGGCACACAGAGCATAAGAAGAACTTGTCTATGGCTCTTCACTGGCAAGATGAACCCCTCCTCAGAGTATCCTCAGCTCTGCTGCTAACTTCCTAAGCAATGCAGTTCAGTGTAGATTAATGAACGCCGGGGCTTGAGTCCTGACTTTGAGCTAAAATCCACACTATGGCCAGTTACCACCTACTCTCTCTGAATTCCATTTCCTCATCTACATAATATGGGTTGTGTAGTCAACTGTATTCTATCTCAAATGTAATCCTTAAGGGAGAATTTTTTCTCCCACTGACACTGACATTAGGCTTGGCCTTGGTACTTGCTGTGCCCAAACTTGGGAAGGTGAATGTATCTCACTCAGAAGCAAGGATTTGACTGGTTGAATATGGCAGAATTGAGCTGTGTCGTTTCTAAGGTGCGGCGGTTTACCACATCTCTTATTTCTCTTTTCCTGAGAACTCTGGCCTCCTAAATAGAGACTACAGAGTCACAATTGATTTGAAGGACATGCAGAATGAACAGGAAATCAATGTTGGTTGTGGAAAGTCACTGGGTTTAAGGATTCGTTGCTACTATAGCATAGCTATACATCCTGCCTGAAAAAGATGGTAAGACATGCTCTATTACCTTTACAGGGTTGTAGTGAAAAATCAAATACAGATATGTAATTGGCAGCTTTTAGTCAATGTGAAACATCTAGCTTCTTCTCTGTACCTAATTTCTTGAACATGTATTTTATATCCTTAATCAGAGTATAAGACCCCAAAGTGAAAGTGAAGTCGCTCAGTTGTGTCTGACTCTTTGCCACCCCATGGACTGTAGCCTACCAGGATCCTCCATTTATGGGATTTTCCAGCCAAGAGTACTGGAGTGGGTTGCCATTTCCTTCCCCAGGGGATCCTCCTGACCCAGGAATTGAACACAGGTTTCCCCCATTGTAGGCAGACGCTTTACAGTCTGAGCCACTAGGGAAGGACCCCAAGAAAACATCAAATTATGCAGCATTTTGATATTTAAAATTAAAAGCCTGAGCAACATTTGTTTGGCCAGTGTTTAAAGTTAAAATTGTGTTAAGGGTGTGACTCTGACAAGTATAAGCTCTATGAAAATAGGCAATTCACTTAACTTCTTTAGTCTTAGTAAAATTGCTGCCCCATCCTGCTTTTGGCAGCAAAGGCTACAGCTATGTATTTGTTAACATTTTAGAACCATACTGGTTTCTTTTCAGTTACAGAGGTTTCATTGCATTTTTTTTCATGTCTGAGGCTCTTTTAGTTTTTATATTAAAACATTTTATTTTTTTATTACTGTTATTTTTTGCTTTCAAAAATCCTCAACCAAAAGTAGCCAGAAAATTAAAACATTAAAAAATTGAGGGTGAAGAGCAAGTAAATTAAAAAAAAAAAGAAAATGTATATTACTGAGTATAAATATATGGTACTCTAAATTTTTGATGAGACAAGTATTAAAATACATAGAATCTTAAATACTTTCACAACAGTAAGATAAAATCTTCTAGAAGCAGAGAATTCCTGTTCTTACCAACAAAGTCATGTCTATTTTACTTTCCGTTTGAGCTTCTGACATTTGAATAAATATCTTAACATGTGACCTCATACATCTGCTGCATCCCTCCATCCAACAAGAGATCATTATTCACAGCGGTAGGCCAAGTTGTTATTATAAGCTCAATATTATTATTGAGCACACATTTGTTTCGTCAATCAGACTATAAATATCTCTAATTATACATAGAATATTTTTGACCATCCAGACTGGACACAAATATGGTGTGCCAGTTTGATGTAAACTTGTCTGCCTCTGGAAAGTTATCACATATCTTGAAGTCACAGAAGCACAATATGACAGACCATCCTTCTGATGTAAACTGTAGGCAGATTAAGGCAACGTGGTTCAGGATAATTTGGTTGACGGGTATTTCAAGCTATGAAGCTTCCTTCCCTTTATGCTTCTCTTTTGTGTATTTTCCTACAAGATCCAATTTGAAGTTAGTCTTGGTCTGTGATTAAGAAAGATCGTGATGATGGTCTTGATCATTATTATAATAGAGCAGATGGAACAGTGTGCTACAGGACTGCAAAAGTACCTGCATCCCAGAAGTGGCTGCAAATTCTGAATTTTGCAGAGAAAGTCCTTTCATTTAGGGAAAAACTTATTTAAAGAACATTTTGAATGTGAAAGGGTCAGCACTCCAATCATGCTCCAGGCCTTGTCCCTTAGCAACCGTTTTTCTATTTGCTTGGTGCATGAATCTCCCAGACATAGGTTTTTCTTTCTGGCCACTGCTTCAGTGACACCTCCCTGCAGAGTCCTTTCTTGATCATTTATACAAAATGGTAACTAATGCTGCTCCCTTAATCCCTTGTGTTCCTTACATTATTATTCTCAATAGTGGTTACTAACACCTGTTGTTATGCACTTGTTATGTGTGTTTTATCTTTGTCCCTTCCGATATCAAATCCTTTGGGGCTGGATTTTCATCTGGTTTATGTATTGCTATATATCCAGACACCAGAAAAGTGCTGATGTTTAAATATTCACTGAACGAAGAGCTGAGTGAAAAGCAAGTTTCAGGCTGGGAAAAGTTGACCAGAAATGGGTAAACTGATTTCAAGAAAAATAGGGTCCACAGTTTTCTGTTTGTTGGTTTGTTTTCATTTTTTGTTGTTGTTGGCTGAGGAAGGGCAGAGTCTCTGAAAGTGATTTGAATGTAAATGATTGAGTGCCTTCCTGGAACAGCATTGACTTGGCTTCAACTGCCTTTGGGACTGGTGACAGCAAGAAGGGTTTCTTTCCTACCTTGTAGTTCTGGCTTCTAAGACAGGTAAGGAACTATGCATCCTAGAAACACTTGGCTCATCGCTTACACTTACTGCCACTAAGGTCACTTAACGTTTCGGTGGTTCTCTGGTAGCCAAGAAGCTCTTGAACTTGAAGTCGCCATACTCACTCAAGTTTATTTCCTTTGTGATATCATTGTTTCCTTTGTTAAGTCTTAGCAAAGTTTCCTGAGGACTTTCCGCCAATGTGGACTTGGATGGTTGCGTGTATCTCCATCTTGAACGCCTGTGTTAGCTAATAGTACAGAGCAATGGAGTCCAAGAAAGAACTGTCGCTGTTTCCACTGTTTCCGCATCTATTTGCCATGACTCATTTGAAAAGACCCTGATGCTGGGAGGGATTGAGGGCAGGAGGAGAAGGGGACGACAGAGAATGAGATGGTTGGATGGCATCACCGACTCAATGGACATGGGTTTGGGTGGACTCTGGGAGTTGGTGATAGACAGGGAGGCCTGGCATGCTGCATTTCATGGGATTGCAGAATCAGACACGACTGAGTGATTGAACTGAACTGATGGGACTGGATGCCATGAGTTTTAAGCCAGTTTTTCCACTCTCCTCTTTCACCTTCACCAAGAGGGTCTTTAGTTCCTCTTTGCTTTCTGCCATTAGGTTGTTGTCATTTGCATATCTGAGGTTATTGATATTTCTCCTGGCAACCTTGTTTCCAGCTTGTGCTTCATCCAGCCCAGCATTTCTCATGATATACTCTGAATATAAGTTAAATAAGATGGTGACAATATATAGCCTTGATGTACTCCTTTCCCGATTTGGAACCAGTCCGTTGTTCCATGTCCAGTTTTTTGTTGCCTCTTGACCTGTATACAGATTTCTCAGGAAGCAGGTAAGGTGGTCCAGTATTCCCATCTCTTGAAGAATTTTCCACAGTTTGTTGTGGTCCATACAGTCAGAGGCTTTAGTATAGTTAATGAAGCAAAAGTAAATGCTTTTCTGGAATTCCTTTGCTTTTTATGTGATCCAGTGATTTTATTACACATTCTATTACCATGAGTTCTTACACATTTCTCCAGGAAAGGCTACCCACTCCAGTATTCTGGCCTGGAGAATTCCATGAACTGTATAGTCTGTGGGGTCTCAAAGAGTCTGGCATGACTGAGCAGCTTTCACTTTCTCCTCCAATTAAGTTCTTTTAGTCTGATACTCTTTAATAAGACTGGTTGCAAGCAACAGGGAGCCAGGCCCAGATATCAGGAAGCTTTTTAGTACATATAGTTGTAGACAAGTATTGTTTTTCATGTGATTCCCGATAGCAAAACGTAATATTTGTTGACTACTACTGGTCTGCTTACCAGTCAATGAAAGGAGAGCTCGTGGTCCCTTGCTTTGGAGCAAACTAGACTAGTTAGAGCCGCAGTTACGTGAGGAGCAGTGACCAGGGAGACAGGGGTCATCCCAGCGATGCAAAGGAAAGTCAGTGATCAGATAAGTGTGTGGGACAGAAATCACGGCAAAATACGCATTGGGTCCTCAAAGGAAAGTCAGCGTTCAGATAAGGGTGTGGGGCAGAAATCACGGCAAAATACGCATTGGGTCCTCAAAGGAAAGTCAGCGTTCAGATAAGGGTGTGGGACAGAAATCACGGCAAAATACGCATTGGGTCCTCAAAGGAAAGTCAGCGTCAGATAAGGGTGTGGGGCAGAAATCACGGCAAAATACGCATTGGGTCCTCAAACGTATTTACTGGAGGGCTCCAAACTCTTGACCCGCAGAAATTAGGGGACTGGGATATGGAGAAGGGGAAAGCTAAGGTACACTCAGGTTGAAAGTATAATAAAGAAATCAGCTATTGCTCTGCTTATTACTCTGCCAGATGCTGCTCTAAATACACTTCATGGCTTCTTTAATTTTCACTGCAACACTGTGGAATAAATACCCTATTCAATGTTGCCATCTCCATGTTAACTATGGCAGGCTTGATAAAAATCTGAAAATGTTTCTCTGTTTAGGTGTTTGGTTATCATTTCCTTGAGCTGTCCAAAACTGGACATGGTCTTTAGGAAGAAAGAACTATCCTTATCAGCTTTCTCAATAGCCAGAACAAAGTTACTTTCTCAATGAGAAAGCATTGTTGCCTTGACACAAGACAAATGCATCTGTCTTTATTCCTGTGGAATCTCATCTGTGCAGCTTATTTTTTCATATATGCCAAATGTTTCATTGAGGTGAAAGTTGAGAGCAGATCAGTTTGGAGTTTCTGGTGGATTTTTAATGATTAAGGATATGTAAAGGGCAAAGCCAAAAAAGAAAAGTTTTTACTAGTTAAATATACTTTCAAATTTTCACAATGGATGTTGTATACAATCCAAGAAAGCATTTAAAACAATGAATATTCAACTGCATTAGCTTGATTGGACAGAAAACCAATACAAATTAAATAGAACTGAGACATTTGGGTCTAGAATTTGATCCCTGCTCCCATTTATTTACATGATTTGGCCCATTTCCTTTACTTTCTCCTCGGCCATCCCTCAACTTTTATTTTTCCATTTTAGGATGTTTTGGTACAATTTGTATCGGTTGCTCGCCTTTGATCTTACACTCTTGATTTATTTTCCCTCAATTAAGCATGTTACCTTAAATCACTTCAGGCCACATGAGATTGAGGAGACTAGAAATAAAATTCCTCTTCATTCATTAGCCTATGCCCCTATTCAACCAGGAGAAAAGTAGGCTCCACAATCTATCCCTCTCTTTATTCCATATTTCTTTCTCTAGTTCAGATCCGTGTATAAATTTTGAGGGTCTATGAAATCAGCTAGCTGAGTGGAGAAAAGGTCAATGAATTTACCAGACTTGGTGCGTCAGCTTTGCAAAGATATATTTCTTAGTTGCATTCTCTTTTCCCCAAACCCTAATAAGCCCTCTAATGGAGTAATATATTGAACAGTGCTTGTGTAGGGGTAGATTAAATGACTTCTACATTTCTTTTAGCATTAACTTTCTAGACTTGAAGTTTCTATGATGCTTGGTGATTCCTTGCTCTACAGCAAAAGAAGATGGTTTTTCACTTACAAAAGAGTTCCATAGGGAATCTGGCAATCAGTCTTTGATATGGTCATAGGAGGAACTAGGTTCTTTCCATCCTGTTACTCCAGCATCTTTTAGGGTATTCAACTGCTCTGCATTTAGGTAGAAACCAGGGGGAGGTGTAGAGACGGTATACACTATTCCCATCCAAAGTCCACTATCAAGAACTAATCACAAGACACTTTAATTCAGTTATTACTGATAAACACAGCTCCTGGGTATGTAGCTGCTTCCTATGGACAATTCTAAACTATATCTTATTGTAGAAGAGGGATCAAATTTTGTGTACAGTTTCTTTCTATGCCACATGTGAATTATGATTTGGAGATATAAAATATCAAAATTTATTTTCATAGTGTATAAAGCAGTTAAGGATCAATGAAAAATTAAAATCTAGTCAAATTTTAGTGATCTAAATTCATAGTAAAATCTTTCTTTAGGAAAAAAAATTAAAGGAAAACATGAAGGATTAATATATAATGCTTTCTATAAAGGGGGTTCCCTGATGGCTCAGATGGTAAAGAATCTGCCTGAAATGCAGGAGCCCCAGGTTCGATCTCTGGGTAGGGAAGATCCCCTGGAAAGGAAACGGCGAACTACTCCAGTATTCTTTCCTAGAGAATTCCATGGACAGAGGACCCTGGCAGACTACAGTCCATGCAATCAAAAGAAATTGGACACAACTGAGCAACTAACACTTTCACGTTTCCCTTTTTATAAGATGGAGAAATAGATTTAAACCAGGGAAACATCCTCAAACTTTGTCACAGATTTTTAGGGTAAATTAGTTTTGACTATTTATATTCTTTGACAAGGGCTCCCCAGGTATCTCAGTGGTAAAGAATCTGCCTGCCAAAGTAAGAGCTGCAAGAACCACAGTTTTGATCCTTGGGCCTGGAAGATCCCCTGGAGGAGAAAATGGCAACCCACCCCAGTATTCTTGCCAGGATAATCCCACGGACACAGGAGCCTGGCAGACCTCAGCCCATGGGGTCACAAAGATTCGGCCACGACTGAGCACGTGTTCTTGGACATGTTCTTCTAAATGAAAAATTAAATCTCATAACGTCAGGTTCAAATAAGAAATAGTTCAGAAATGAATTAGAGAAAGTCTATTGAAAAAATATTTCAAATTTTATGTAAATGATCAATGTGGAATATCTCATCGGCTGATAGAAAAAGACATCAGAGTAGAGCTCTCAGGAAGGGCCTTAGCAAAATACAAATGAAGAAAAAGATACATTGGTATGTAAAGTGTCACTGATAAAGACCTTAAGAGCAGTGCACTCTGCAATTTGTAATCAACTTATTAACCGGTCAAATTAATGAATGACATTTTCATGTAGGCTTTCTAGAAGTTCATTTACTTGCTTCCCTCAAGCTTGTTAAAATTCCTTTGTATTACTGAAGTGGCTTAAATGTTAGATTTCTTTTTTTTTTAAGTTTTAGAAGAATCTTAATGATCTCTTAATATTTGACCCAAATGGGAAAAAAAAATGAAGAAAAAGTTTAAAATTTTCAATTAGATAGATCAAGACAGTTAATAGCAAACATTGCAAACTTTATTCCCTATTCCATTTTAATCTTTACTCAGATGCTCACGCTTTGTGACTTTATGGACTGTAGCCCACCGGGTTCGTCTGTCCATGTGATTTCCCAGGCAAGAATACTGGACTGGGTTACCATTTCCTCTTCTAGGGGACCTTTCTGACTCAAGGATCAAACCCACATCTCCTGCATTGCTTGCATTGGCAGGTGGATTCTTTATCACCAGCACCTCCTTGGAAGCCTATTTTAGTCTTTAGAAAAATAAAAATTACCTCTAGGAATTACTGACCAACAAACATGTTCATGAATATAATTTGCAGAGATTATGTAAATGTAAATAGAGGCCAAAACTATAAATTTTGCCCAGTTTGGTTCATAAATATATTTTTTCTTGCCAGTTACCTCATTTGGTTCAAGTAGACCAAATGTTTTAGCAATAATCTTGCTAATTTTTAGCAAGACTATTATTTTAGCAAAAACACTCTTGTAGAGGCCCTTGAAGCATTGTAATAGAAGCGTCCCTTCTGAGTTATAACAGGGTTTGTTTACAGACACCTCTAGCTGTCAGTCCCTGTGGTTTAGGGACTATTCTGGATTCCAAAGCCTGAGTTCATGACACAGAAAGTCCAGGCAACCATTGTGTACATTATACAAAGCCTGCTCTGAGCTGGGAGTGCTCATGTCACTGGCGAATGTGTGCCCCAGACAGAGTACAGCCCTGCGCCCCAATCCAATTATCCTTATCGTTAGTGGGAATCCAGCTTGCTCTAACTTTTCATCACTCTTAGTCATCTAGGAGACCCACACAGGTTCCTCTGCCAAGAATGTCAAAGTTTTTATTTTCATGCTGATGGAAATCAAACACAGTCTCTCTTCATTCCATCAAAAACACTGGTGAGGCCAATATCGGAACACTGGAGGTTAAGATATCTCATGTCTCTAATTTCCACAACCTGCATTTAAAAACTCCATTCTATGTAGGGAATGTACATGTGGTCTGACTATACAGTAAACAGGGTGATGCCACTTTGGTTGAGTGCAAAGAATCCTGGCTCTTTCTTGTATTGTCTATAAAACTAGCTGCACGTTGATTTTGGTTCTCATAGTTGACACCATTAAGAATCCGTGGTGTTTCTTTCCCTTCAGATTTGAGTGAACTTGGCTATCAGAATTTACTAAGAAGAAGTTTCAGAAGTTGAGGGTTGGGAAAATCATATTTATCATTGGCCATACTAGACACAGTACACATTCACAGCTGATTTTATGTCCATGGCTATCCAGTGAAGTAGGTAGACTTATCATCATTTATGGGAAAGAAAATCATTTCAGAGCTAATAAGTTGTCCCAAGATTTTGCACTTCTGAAGTAGTATTTTTTTCACATTACAAATCTGAAAATGACTTATTAAGTAATTTTATAATAATTTTATAGTTCATGATCAAAGATAGGGGTTATCACGATGTAGAATTTCTGTTCAGCATGTGATAATGAAGTCTATAGTGAGCATGAAGCCTAAATGATTGTGCATATTATAAAGCAACCTTGGTAGTTCTGGAATCATTGAACAATGATTGAAGGGAAGGAGGGTGTTGACAAGGGTAAGGCTGGTCAAGGGTATGCCTGTTTAAAATGGAGACAATTTTAAGTTTCCAATGTGAAGAAGATCAATAACATAATCTGATTTGTGTTTTAGGGAAGATACTGGAAACCAGAAGACCAATACTTAGCCTTCCAAAATTCAGAGCAAGAGAAGAATAAAATTCTCAATGAATGACTTATCTGGGGGGACATTTACTCGCTTAGTTAAGTATTTGAAGTATTAAAGTAGCTTTCAGTTGGAACAGCTGGCTAACAGTCCCTTTAAAAAAAAACTTTTATTTTTAGATATAGATTCATAGATAGTTAAAAAAAATCTATAGGAAATATTGTGAACCCTTCACCCTGCTGCTCCTAAGGTTCAGACATTATAAAACTATTAGTAATACCCTTCTGAAAGAAAAATATGCTTATTCATGCTTTACACTGTATATTAACATTTTTTGTCTTTTTTTTTTTGACCTGTGGTGCACTGCTTGTGGGAACTTAGTTCCCTGAGCAGGGATGGAACCTGGGCCCTCCACAGTGAAAATGTGGTCTTAACCACGGGACCGCCAGGGAATTCCCTGTATACCAGATTGATCATAATTCCAAAGTGATTATAATTTAAAAATAAGCAACAATATTGTAAAACTACTAGGAAAAAATAAGTATATAGTTCCAGCCTCTTGAATAAACTGTTGAATGCGACACAAAAAGTAAATGCCCTAAAGGAAAAAAAGATTATGTATTTTGCATATACTTTTGTAAAGTTCTTTAGGTTAAAACACACACATCTAGCAATAGCCACATCTTGTAGCTGAAGGGGAAGCAATAGCATATGTTCAGAAAGGGTAGATAATGAGTGCCCCAGCCTTTCTCAGTGGATAAAAAATGAAGAATGATTCGGAGTGATGATTTGAGATTTTGAGATCATTAAAGGGTAAAGCAATCAAATCTACCTGCTTTGTTCACAGTATATTGCAGATTCCTCTTGCTCTGGATCTCAAATCTGGTTACTTTTCTGTATAATCAAATTTTGAGGTGTAGTTATGCATATCAGTCTGTGTTGCTTTCTTGGAGAGAATCAATGACCGGTTTCTCAAAAATTTCAGAGTCAAACTTTACTTTTATTTTTTGCTTAATATGTATGGCCCTAACAATTTGACCTCTGTGCATTGCTCTTGAATCATCTGCTAACCTCTCTTGACTCCACACATATGAAAAATGTGATGTTTTCCTAGTGCTTTCCAGTACCTTTGCCTGGAAAATCGCATGGACAGAGGAGCCTGGTAGGCTACAGTCCATGGGGTCGCAAAGAGTCGGACACGACTGAGAGACTTGACTACCTCTCACTAATGTTCCAGCCTTTCTTTTAGGCAGGGGGCTGAGCTTTTATGGAGAAGGAAATGGCAATCCACTCCAGTACTATTGCCTGGAAAATCGCATGGACAGAGGAGCCTGGTAGGCTACAGTCCATGGGGTCGCAAAGAGTCGGACACGACTGAGAGACTTGACTACCTCTCACTAATGTTCCAGCCTTTCTTTTAGGCAGGGGGCTGAGCTTTTATTCAGGTGCCTTTCATCTATTTCCCTTCACTCCTCCTAAGAAATATTAATACTTGGCCACCTTTCAGCTTAAGGATATCTACTCTTAGAAACCTTCCTATAATCTCCTTTTCACCTTGACATCAAAGCTATACTCTTATTTTCTTTTTTCACTCATTGCCTCTTAATCATTAAAAAAAAAAACACAAAATTCTCTTTCCTCAAATCTGTGAGGAAAAGTATATATATATATATATATATATATATATTTATTTATTTATTTATTTATTTCAGTATCCATGCTTAACATGATGGGTGTCACATTATTTTAAAGGAATGAAGGCATCTGTGCATATATTAAAATTTTTTCTTCCTAATTATCAGTTCAATAAATTCCTGTTTTGGTACAGGAAGTAGAGAAGTTCTAATTGACGTACTATGGATTATTTTTGAATGACTGCATCTGAGTGTATTATAGTCATTTTACTCTTCAAGTAGTATAAAGTGAAAGTGAAGTCACTCAGTCATGTCAGACTCTTTGCGACCCCATGGGCTGTAGCCTACCAGGCTCCTCTGTCCATGAAATTTTCCAGGCAAGAGTACTGGAGTGCGTTGCCGTATCTTTCTCCAGGGGACCTTCCCTACCTGGGGATTGAACCCAGGTCTCCCACATTGCAGGCATACGCTTTACTATCTGAGCCACCAGGGAAGCCTGCAACTATATGGAGATTGTGATTTTATATATATGGTTAGATTTAAGCTTCTGGAGGAAAAGACTGCTTGCCTGGTCTCTGTATTCCCAGGTAGCACCAACCATAGATTATCACATACCATTGACACTCTTCAATTGTGTATTTGTTTTGAACTCACAAAGGCAGAGATGTAAGTGTCAGGTTTTTTGCATCTGATCTTTCATCAAATTCTTCTCATATCTCTTGCATGTGGGGGTTCAGGCTGCAAACAAGAACATTTTCTTCTATTTCCTACAACGAGACTGAAATGGAAATTTAACTCAGATTGTGCTCTTGACATCCCTACTTAGGCTGTTCTTAATCAATGCAGTTGTTATTTCTAAGCCAGTTGTTGTAATTATATTTTTGTTGGCTTTCTTCATTATATTTCTTCTCCAGATGGTCCACAATTTAGGTTTTTTGGCTTCCTTCCTTATATCAAACTATAGGAATGTTACACCATCTTCTTTTAAAAACAAAATCTCAATTGGTTTCTTATTTGCCAATGGTTAGAGCTTTAAGAGTCCTCCTCCTGGGGCCCTTCATATTTCAATGATTTCATTATGGAAGAGAACTCCCTTGGGAGATCCTGTTTTTCATTTCAGTATGAACAACGTTCTGGCAAAACTCTGATATCATGGATTAGATTTTAACGTCCTTACTTTTATCTAAAACATTATAAAAGCATTCTTCTCTGGAAATTCTGCTGAATTGAAACTCATGAACTAACTGACTCATGACAACATTAATTGGAAAACAAAGCCATTTTTCACAAAACAAGCAAAAATAGTAATCTGAAGTGAGAGGTTTTGAAGAGTTTGTAGCTCAAATACAAGGGCGTTTTGAGAGTGTATCTAAATTTTAAAGAATGTCAGCTCCTGTTCATTTATTTAACACTAGGAAGGCCCACACCAGTGTATAAATTCTCTGTGCTCAGTTTTCCTTTTATTTTAAAATATTACACAGAGCTTCATTTTTGTGTCCCACTGAAAATGAAATACCTAATTCAGGTAATGAAAAAATGCCTGATTAAAAAGAAAACACCTCCATAAGTGTAACTATCGTTATATTATTATTATTATTGCTAGAAGTAATAGTAATATCTACTGTTCTAGCAATAAATATTTGTCTAACACAAAATTATTGTGTTTATATGTAATTAGTAGAATTTGCCTTTGGTGATATCTTCCTGCCTGTCTTTAAAGAAATGAATAGTAAGAACCAAATCACATATAGTTTTTTACATGATCAGCTAATTTAGCATAGTCTGTGGACCAAAATTCTTGAAGTGCTGTTTAATCCTAACATTTCGAACTTTAGCACTTTAACAGTGAGAGAATAATTGGGAAATAAATGAAAGTCTCTGTTAGGAGAAAGAAAGAAGGAGTTGAGAAGGGAAAGTTTGAGAAGCACAGCTGGCTTTTAGAAAGAAAGTTCAAGAAAAATCTGAGAGAGGGATCCCTTGTCATTGTTCATGACATGCTGGCATCCATGATGTTACTTCAGAAGCAGCTGTCTTCATAGCTGGAGGCGACTTCCAGTCTTTCAAAGAGATGATTCTGAATTGTCACACAGGTAGATGGCAGCGTCATTTTGTGTAATATAATCTACTATAGTCGTCTATAGTAGGTGGCGATAATGCTGAACATGATGGGTCCATGCTATTACCACCTTATTTACCAGCATGTTTCCTGCAGCTATCATGATGCCCAACCACTTTATTAAGCTGGTTTTCAGTCAGAACTTGTGGACTGAAAGAGTAAATGAATGAACTGAAAACAGAAATAAACATCATGCAGTTGACACGTTTATACCTTTCACAGTTAAAAACAATAAATATATAGATAGTGGCTCTGAACTTTAACTAAACCACCGAGGAACTTAAAAATTCTAATTCTCAAGCTGTGTTCCAGACCACTTAAATCAGAAGCTCTAGAAATGGGATCAAGGCCTCAACACTATTTTAAATAATGTTTTCAGGTATTTCCACCAGGCAACCCATGTTGATATGACTTGTCTAGACTCAAACCAATGAGTGAATGGGTGAATCTGTGTTCAGTCATGTCCAGCTCTTTTTGGCCCCATGGACTATAACCTGCAAGACTTCTCTGTCCTTTGAATTTTTTAGGCAGGAGTACTGGTGTGGGTTGCCATTTCCTCCTCTAGGGGATCTTCCCGACCCCAGAATCAAACTTGAGTCTCTTGTGTCTCCTGCATTAGCAGGCAGGTCCTTTACCAACAGCACCACCTGGAAAGACCGACGGAACACGGCAAATGGAATCCAAAGCAAAGCCGGATGCAGAGGAATCAAAACTGCCTCGGGAATCATCGCTATTGAAGATGAATTTGATTTCAAGTTACTTCACCAAATGTTTTTATGTCTGACTGTTCAAATCCTCAACATTCACATTTTAGGATAGTGATTACTCAAAGTCATATGTTGAATGAAAAGAAAAAAAAAGTGAGGACAGTCTAGAGACTGCTGAGACAACATTAAATGCACCACATTAAGCAGCCACGTTGGGTTAACTAAGGGATGGTTAAAGGAGGGCTTTAAGAGGTGAATGACATAATCAGAATTACACTTAAATAGATGATCCTGTCAGTGATATAAAAGAAGATTTGACAGGAACAACCAGTTAGGACACACATGCCTAGAGAAGAAAGGTAAAAATGACACAGAGGATAACAGCTTTGAGGACAACTGAAATAAGGACCTTGCCAACCGATGCTGAGAAGTGCTGAGTCATGGAGCGAGAGTACCCAGACTCCCTACACCCACAGCTTGGGCAAGTGTGTAGGTTCAAGGGTCTAACTCAGAAACAGATTATAGATAAAAGTGTAATGTCAGGAAGAAATTCATAAATGTAGTGTTGGGCATGTTGGATTCAAGATGTTGGATGAAGAACCCTGAAGTCTAGCAGATATTCAGATATACATGCTTGAAGCCAAAGCTCATGGTCTGTCTAAAGAGAGTGATTTAGGAATCTTTAGCACAGGTCTGTTTCAAAAATCATCTGAGTGACTTGAGAGAGTGCAGAATCCGAAGAGCAAAGGGCTAAAGATAGAAACGGAAGGAAGCACAAGAGTAGGCAAGGGAGGAGACATCTGCAAAGGCAGAGAGACAGCTGTGGGTGGGAGGCCAGGGGCACACGGAACACTTTAAAGCGTTGAAGGTACTGACAGATGAAGCAGAGAATGGATTCATGGATGCCAACAAGTAGCTGCTGGATTTGACAGCTGGGAAGTTCCTGCTGACTTTAGTGATCCCAGTTTTGCTTGGGTTGTAGGGGCAGAAACCACCTTCAAGGTTGAAAGAGAGACAATGATTATGTGGAATAAAGTCACATCTGCCCTTTCAAAGAGTTTGTGTGAGAGACTCGGAGGAGAGTGTGTGATGAGAAAGAGCTATGGGATCAAGATAAGAGTGCTTAGTTTTCTGTAGATTTAGGATGAGGCACAGGGGATGCTTTAAGAAAAGAAGGTATCAATCATAATTATCTGAGAAACTAAAAATATAGAAAAGATGGTTGGAAGGTTGAAAGGACAGTCATCAAAAGGGATCTGTGACAGTATTGCTTTAACTACCCAGATCTTTCCTTTTATGATGGTCTCCATCAATCTCATTTGTAGGCAAGGTCAACTTCACTCCTGTGCATTACCTGTCTTCAGGCCCACATGGCATCATATAAAGATAATGATGTTGACAACAAATAAAATTGATTGAATATACCCTGTGACCTAGGCGCTGTGTCACGTTTTACACATAATGAGTAACTGAGAAACAACCATTAAAGTCAACAGTATTTACCCAACTTATAGATGGAGAACTAAGGCTCAGAGTGCTATGAGCACATTTCTGAAGGCAACGGTGAGTGAAAAGCTGCTAGGATTTAAATTCAGCTCTGTCTGGATCCAAAGGTGGCACTGTTTCCACTGAATCCAGCTAACTTGACTCCTGTAATTGTTGTTGTTGTATGTTACTCAGTCCGTCGTGTTTGACTCTTTGCAACCGCATGGACTGTAGTCTGCCAGTCTCCTCTGTCGATGGAATTCTCTAGGCAAGAATCCTGGAACACATAGTCATTCCATTATCCAAGGGATTTTCCTGACCTAGGGATCAAACTGGGGTCTTCTGCAATGCAGGAGGCTTCTTTACCACCTGAGCCACCAGGGAAGCCCAACTTGACTCCTGCAATATTTGTGTTTAAATGTGTGTGTCGTCTTGATAAGTATCTGGCAGTCCTTTTCTTAGCTGTTCAAGGGAGGTAAAGTTTGTATCCAGTCCCTCTGCCTTTACATCCTGAGAGTCAAGACTGAGCAATCTGTAATGCTAATTGTCCCTCGATGCACTAAAGCAGATTCAAATTCAATAACACAGAGTTCCTCTGCCCCTTCCAAGTGCTCATAGCAAAGCATTTGATACATGCCTTTCCTAAGCTTTCCTTATTACTAGTTACTAAAGAGAAAGGCAGAAAGATTGGCTGTTTGGAGTGGCTTTCTAATAAAGGACACTACAAGCCTTAAGACATAATAAAGCATTGTATTACTTTTATGGCCTTAGTTTATTTGAGTTTGGCTTGGCTGAATTTTAGCTAATATACTTTGCAAACAATCTATATTTTAAGTAAGTACCTTTTAAATTTCACTGCTGCTTCTTTATAGAGGCATTTGGAAGAGCAAAGGAAGGACCGTGTATACATGAATCATGCCATTAGAGAGATTGTTCTCTGACACAGGCACTTCGTACATTCTGCAATGAATGACCATCCATTGAGGGCTACAGACATGTTTTACCAAAGATGCCCACGGGAAAATTCATGGGGCCAAAGGCACTCTCTCTGGAAGATGAAATAATGTTTGGGAGATCCAAGATAGATATAAATATTGACCGTTCTCCTTGAGTAGCAGATATAGCAACCCTCGTAACCTCAAGGCGTGACAGGGTGTGTGGGTGGACATACATGCCCTTATGTCTCTAATGACGGCTTGACGACATGCATTTCAGCTGCAACCTTTCTAATTCACTTTTGGAGCATGTTTATTGATTTTAAAAGAATGAAGACTGTCGAGTGAGATATTGCTCAGCTGTGGTTATGACAGTCTATAAAAAACAAAAGCATAACCCTCTATCACAACTTGATACTTTAGGTGAAAGAATTCACCAAGGATTCTTGCTTACCCTTGCACTTATCTGACATTTAGATTGTATGAACACTTTCTTTTCTTTTCTTAAAATTTATTCATTTAACAAATATTTGGTGCCTATTCTGTGCTAGGTCTTGGATGTACAGTACTGAATCATGTTGACTGAGATCTTTTTTCTTGTGACTTTGGCTTTCTTTTTGGGAACAAACTTTAAGCAAATAACTGTAAGGGTGTTCAGTTCAGTTCAGTTGCTCAGTCGTGTCCAACTCTTTGCGACTCCATGAATCGCAGCACACCAGGCCTCCCTGTCCATCACCAAATCCCGGAGTTTACTCAAACTCATGTCCATTGAGTCAGTGATGCCATTCAGCCATCTCTTCCTCTGTCATCCCCTTCTTGTCCTGCCCCCAATCCCTCCCAGCATCAGGGTCTTTTCTAATGAGTCAACTCTTCACATGAGGTGGCCAAATTATTGGCGTTTCAGCTTTAGCATCAGTCCTTCCAATGAACACTCAGGACTGATCTCCTTTAGAATGGACTAGTAGGATCTCCTTGGTAGTCTCCAGGGAACTCCCAAGAGTCTTCTCCAACACCACAGTTCAAAAGCATCAATTCTTCGGTGCTCAGCCTTCTTCACAGTCCAACTCTCACATCCGTACATGACCACTGGAAAACTAGTCCGCCTTGACTAGACGGATCTTTGTTGGCAAAGTAATGTTTCTGCTTTTTAATATGCTGTCTAGGTTGCTCATAGCTTTCCTTCCAAGGAGTAAGAGTGTTAATTTCATGGCTGCAATCACCATATCCAGTGATTTTTGGAGCCCCCCAAAATAAAATCTGACACTGTTTCCACTGTTTTCTGATCTATTTCCCACGAAGTGATGGGACCAGTTGTCATGATCTTCATTTTCTGAATGTTGAGCTTTAAGCCAACTTTTTCACTCTCTTCTTTCACTTTCATCAAAGGGCTTTTTAGTTCCTCTTCACTTTCCGCCATAAGGGTGGTGTCATCTGCATATCTGAGGTTATTGATAATTATATATGGCATTGAAAATTTTGTTCAATATTGTGAAGCACAAGAGGTCAGGAGAAAGTAAATCGGGATATAATTTTTATTAATAAAGCCCTCCTTGAGGAAGCTAGCCTTTAGAATAACAACTGAAGTAGAGTTAACCAGGTCTACAGAACAGTTAGAATTCCCTGTGCCACATGGACACATAAGAGAATCACATTTTTAGTGAATCGATGCTACTTATCTGAGACAGGCATGAGTGGTAAAGAACTTGCCTGATAACACAGGAGGCATAAGAGATGCAGGTCTGATCCCTGGGTTTGGAAGATCTGGAGGAGGGAATAGCAACCCGCTCCAATATTCTTGCCTGGAGAATCCCATGGACAGAGGAGCCTCGTGGGCTAGAGTCCATGAGGTAGCAAAGAGTCAGAGATGACAAGTGACTTAACACACACATGAATACACACACACACACACACACACCTAGAAAGAAGCTGATGCAAGATAGAAATCAGTATGTGTTGAAGATGCTAATATGTGCCAAAATTTTTTCATATTCTTCTCATTATAATGTGGGTGTGGTTGTTCTCATTTTACATACAGTAGCAACAACAATAAAAATAAAACACACACACACACACACACACACACACCCCTAGAAAGAAGCTGATGCAAGATCGAAATCAGTATGTGTTGAAGATGCTAACACGTGCCAAAATTTTTCCATATTCTTCTGATTATAATGTGGGTGTGGTTGTTCTCATTTTACATACAGTAGCAACAACAATAAAAATAACAACAAAAGCTGAAGTTTAGACTGAATAGATAATCTAAGGTGGTATCTTCAGAACTGATTGAAGGTATCAACAATTATTATTTTTTTCTTTCTATCACCAGCATGATCCACAACATGTTCTGGTACGTCTTGTTTCATAAGTGTTAGTTTTAGACATAGACATCCATATAACCACACAGGCACAGAAAGACACAGTCACACACACACACACACACACACACACACACACACGTCTATCCGTGAATACCTGCGTTTTCCTGGTTAAATACATTGGGAATCTGAAGACAAGCAAGGACCTCCCTGGTAGCTCATATGGTAAAGAATCTGCCTGCAATGAAGGAAACCTGGGTTCAATCCCTGGATTGGGAAGATACTTTGGAGAAGGAAATGGCAACTAATTTCAGTATTGGTTCCTGGAAAATTCATGGGGAGAGGAGCCTGGTGGGCTATAGTCCATGAGATCACAAAGAGTCAGATATAACCGAGTGACTTTCAGTTTCTTTCTTTCTTTTCTAATGCTATCCCAGCTTGTAGCACAAATAGGTATGTACTGAGAGTCCCTAAGAAGTATGCTGTCTTTAGAAGGTCAATAAAAAGTATCTCACTTCCTGATGAAAATTCAAAATGAATAAAAAGTAGTTGTTAGAAACAATTTTTAGATAATTTTTGTTTTGTTTTTGCCATTTTGTTAGAGAAATGGAAATCAAAATACCAGCTTTGATACCTAAAAAAGCTGAATTGGAGAAACTGACTTTAGATTTATAGCTCTGCTGGGCTTGCTAATTCCTAATCTCAGAATTAGATTTATCCAGCCAGTCTCTGACAAGGCTGGATAACTAATAGTCACACCTACGGGGCCTGGTCCATGCAGAGAACAACATCAGGAAGAATTCTTCCTGCAAAGATGGATCCATGAAAATAAGAAAGGCAAAGTGCCTGGAGAATCCCATGGAGGGAGGAGCCTGGTTGGATACAACCATGGGGTCGCAAAGAGTTGGACATGCCTGAGCAACTTCACTTCATCACTAATATTTCATAGTTTAAAGAATCCATGACTCTAGGCAAACACCTGCCATCCAGGTATCAACAGCATGAAGCCTGATACACTGCCCCATGGCTAGATCTTAGTGGATATTGCACTTTTGTTGTTCTACCCCAGATTTTATATGATGTTATCCTCTATTGAAGACTGCAATGTATGTTAAATCATTTTAGGATATGTTCCAGAGGTCTGACCACAATGAACATGTCCTTATTTCTCCAATGGTAGCATTGCCTGTCTCCTATGGTACTTTTTCAGTAATTTCCCATATTTTACTCTGATCCATTTGAAAGGGGTGATGGCAACCTTGACCAAAATGAGAAAAGAAAAAAAAAAAAAGCATTGTTTTGTAGCACAGGTTACTACATTATTGCACATTCATTTTCTCTAGGAAATTTAATTAATTATTGAGTAAACATGCTTTCTATTGATTCCATGTTGATTACTTTATAATATGAATAATGGAAGTATACCATAATGTTATTTGAGCACAGTAGATTGGAGGCTCTATTGTGGAACAAATAGAATAAAAGATATTGGCATTTTGGTGGAAGGAGGGTGTCTGTCTCCATGTGACAGAGGATGACTTTCTATATTCTCAAAATAAACAAATTATGATGGGAAGGAAGAGTCATATTAGCAACAAGATTTGGATTCCATAGAGGACTTTATTAGTCACTGATCTTCCTGAGGATGTCACAGTACCCCTTAAACATTACTATTTACAATAAAGGACTATTTAGAACCAGCTCTAAATGCTCTGTATAACCCCTGATTTTCAAATCAAAGGAAAGAGAGAGTAATCAGACATGTTTACTATGCTTCTCCCCATCTAGAATCTGTGCTCCTGTGTGTGTAGAAAGTTTTATAGCAAAACCACTATAATGAGTATAAGGAAGAAAACTTGCTCTATGAAACTTAGCAGTAATCCAAAATTGGTGGATTCACTGTTGCACATTTTTTTGGTCATTTTAACAAATTTATTTTTACTTAGAGGATAATTGCTTTGCAGTGTCGCGTTGGTTTCTGCCAAACAGCAACGTGAATTTGCCATAGGTGTACATATGGTTGTTTCTTCTTGAACCTCTTTCCCACCTCCGCCCCACTCCACCCCTCGGGTCATCACACAGCACTGAGCTGAGCTCCTCATGTTATACAGTGATTTCCTACTAGCTATTTTACACCTGGTAATGTGTATGTATATGCTGAAAAAGCAAGAGAGTTCCAGAAAAACATCTATTTCTGCTTTATTGACTCTGCCAAAGCCTTTGACTGTGTGGATCACAATAAACTGTGGAAAATTCTTCAAGAGATGGGAATACCAGACCACTGGACCTGCCTCTTGAGAAACCTGTATGCAGGTCAGGAAGCAACAGTTAGAACTGGAGATGGAACAACAGACTGGTTCCGAATAGGAAAAGGAGTACTTCAAGGCTGTATATTGTCACCCTGCTTATTTAACTTATATGCAGAGTACATCAGAGAAGGCAATGGCACCCCACTCCAATACTCTTGCCTGGAAATCCCATGGATGGAGGAGCCTAGTAGGCTGCTGTCCATGAGGTCGCTAAGAGTTGGACACGGCTGAGCGACTTTGCTTTGACTTTTCACTTTTATGCATTGGAGAAGGATATGGCAACCCACTCCAGTATTCTTGCCTGGAGAATCCCAGAGATGGGGGAGCCTGGTATGCTTATTTAACTTATATGCAGAGTACATCATGCAAAATGCCAGGCTGGATGAAGCACAAGTTGGAATCTAGACTGCTGGGAGAAATATCAATAACCTCAGATATGCAGATGACACCACCCTTAATGGCAGAACGCAAAGAAGAACTAAAGAGCCTCTTGATGAAAGTGAAAGAGGAGAGTGAAAAAGTTGGCTTAAAATTCTACATTCAGAAAACTAAGATCAAGGCATCTGGTCCCATCACTTCATGGCAAATAGATGGAGAAACAATGGAAACAATGAGAGAGCTTTTTTTTTTTTGGCTCCAAAATCACTGCAGATGGTGACTGCAGCCATGAAATTAAAAGATGCTTGCTCCTTGGAAGAAAAGTTATGACCAACCTAGAGAGCATGTTAAGAAGCAGAGACATTATTCGGCCAACAAAGGTCCATCTAGTCAAAGCTATGGTTTTTCCAGTGGTCATGTATGGATGTGAGAGTTGAACCATAAAGAAAGCTGAGTGCCAAAGAATTGATGCTTTTGAACTATAGTGTTGGAGAAGACTATTGAGAGTCCCTTGGACTGCAAGGAGATTGAACAAGTCAATCCTGAAGGAAATCACTCCTGAATATTCATTGGAAGGACTGATGCTGAAGCTGAAACTCCAATACTTTGGCCACCTGATGCAAAGAACTGACTCATTTGAAAAGACCCTGATGCTGGGAGAGATTGAACATGGGAGGAGAAGGGGCTGACAGAGGATGGGATGGTTGGATGGCATCACTGACTCAATGGACACGAGTTTGAGTAAACTCTGGGAGTTGGTGATGGGCAGGGAGGCCTGGCTTGCTGTGGTCCATGGGGTCGCAAAGAGTCAGACATGACTTAGTGACCGAACTGAACTGATGTGAAAAACTGACTTATTGGACAAGACCCTGATGCTGGGAAAGATTAAAGACAGGAGGAGAAGGGGATGACAGAGGATGAGATGGTTGGATGGCATCACTGACTTGATGGACATGAGTATGAGCAAACTCTGAGAGTTGGTGATTGACAGGGAAGCCTGGCATGCTGCAGTCCATGGGGTTGCAGAGTCGAACACAACTGAGCAACTGAACTGAATTGAAAGGTTGACTTTAATTTCCCATGACTTGGAATTCTTATCTATCTTTTCTTCTAAAAATATTCCCACGCGAGGTCTGCTCTTTCTGTATTTGTCTCCATAGATACAAGGTGTGTGCTCAAACTAATGGCATCCTTTGGCCCAGCATCCACTCCAGCGCCTCCTAGAGCATTTCTCAAGCTTGAATGTCTATGACTGAAGAGGGGTGAAAACCTATGAAGATGTAGGTCTGTTTGGTAAATATCAACTCAGAGGAACCATCACAAAGCCTAACTACACTGCACTAGAGGAGGAAAAGAGAGATGGCGTGGCTCACTGGAGTCTTAGAGGCAGGTTGGGTGACACAGTCATGATACGTGATCCCTTTGGCAAATATTTATTGAGCTCTTCTGGTTTTCTTGCCTAGGATCAGTGCCTTTCAGAAGCATCAGATGCAAATGGCACAGTGACACCACCAGGCAGTATGTGCTATTGTCCCAGGGGAAAATGGGATGTGAGAAGACAGTCATGTCCCAGGGCTCAAGTGAGTCCCTGGGACTGGCTGCCAAGTGAGGTGCAAGCCAGCCATTGTAAAGTAAAAGTAGGTTTCTTCAGAGACAGACAGAATGCATTCTGTCTCAGAAAGGGAGAGCATGCCCCAAGGGGTGGGGGTGGTTAGTTTTTATGAGCAGGGTAATATCCTAGGCTAATGAGTGGGAGGACTGTTTTGGGGAAGGGATGGGAATTTCCAGGAATTGGGTTACCACCCACTTTTTAGCCATTTATGGTCAGTTTCAGAACTCTCAGGGCTTCCCTGGTGGCTCAGAGGTTAAAAGCGTCTGCTTCCAATGCAGGAGACCTGGTTCGATCCCTGGGTCGGGAAGATTTCCCTGGAGAAGGAAATGGCAACCCACTCCAGTATTCTTGCCTGCAGAATCCCATGGACAGAGGAGCCTGGTAGACCCCAGTCCATGGGGTCGCAAAGAGTCAGACACGACTGAGCAACTTCACTTTCACTTCAGAACTCTCATGGTGCCTGTAGATGTGTTGCGTAGCATACACTGATATATTAACGTGACATACAGTGAGGCTCAAGATCTACTGAAAGTCAACTCTTCTGCCATCTTGGACCTAGGTGGTTCTAACCAGCTTATGTAATATTGCAAACTGCTATATCATTCTTTTAAAACTTCAGCCCTGCCCCTTTCTTGACTCATAGTCAGGAAGGTGTACCTATCATCAAGGTGCATAGGGAATGTGATGGAAACTTTGGAAAGAGCAATCAGCTCTATCCAGGATGGTCCTGACGTCTTCATGATCCAGGAGACTTTGAAATAAACAGAGAAGGGTGGCATCGTCTTCCAGACAGAGAAACAGCATTGCAAAAGCCCAGCGTCTAGAATGAGAACCAATGAAAAGAAAGAGAAGACAGGAGGCGGGAGAGAAGGTAAGGGTGGTGAAGGTATATGAAGGCAACTTATAAAGGAATTTGGACTTTATCTTCTGAACTATGGAGTGGCCTGTGAAGCGTTTTAAGCAAGCGTATTTGCATTATATATTACCTAAAATGTATAATCTAAAGATCCCTCTAAGGTGGCTGCAGGGTAGAAAGCAAAGGGGTGAGTTTGAAAGTAGAGGAGAGGTACTATGTTAGTCTGCTTTGCTGCTGTAACAAATTATCACAAATTTAGTGGCTTAAAACACAAATTTATTCTCTTTGTGTTCTGAAGGTCAGAAGTCCAAAAGGAATCCTAAGGGGTTAAAAAGCAAGGTATTGGCAGGGCTGGTTCTTTCTGCAGGCTCCAGGGGAGAATCTGTTTCCTTGTTTTCTCCAGTTTTTAGAGACCACCTGCATTGCTTGGCTCCTGATCCGCTTCCTCCACCTTCAAAGTGCCTCCCTCCAACTTCTATATCTGTCATCCCTTCCCCTCCATCTTTGACCTTCTTGCCTCCTTCTTATTAGGACCCTTGTGATTACAGCAGACCCAGCTGGATCATCCAGGGTAATCGCTCCACCTCAAAAATCGTTCGTCACATCTGCAAAGTCCCTTCGGATACAAGGTAATGTTCACAGTTCCAGAGATTTGGACAGGATATCTCTTGGGGGCTATTATTCAGTCTACTACAATGATAGTTTGCAAGTGAGAGACAAGTCCCACGAACACCCAAAATACATGGGAATATCCTAAAATAAAGGGGAGACCTAGGAGGGAAGAATATGTTTCGTTTTCTTTTCTCCAATGCAGAATGAGAAATTTGTTACAAACAAATACAGTCAAACAAAAAGAATTAGAATCTTAGATGTAGGTTTCTTCTCTTCTTACCCAATGCTTCCTTTACATTTTGTGTGTGGGTGTGTTTTCACTAGCTAACTGCTATGATTCCAGAGTGCAAGTTCTGGGGGCTGATGATGGACAGGGAAGCCTGGCATCCTGCAGTCCATAGGGTGGCAGAGTCGGACATGACTGAGCGAATGAACTGAGTGTCCGTAAGTCAAGCAAAATGTAACACGGTTCTCTCTCTTGAGACTGATAACAGCATGAAAGTTTGGTAATCGTGTATTGAAAGCACATTGATGTGTAGTCATTCAGGAAATAAGTCTGCTCTCAACTATCTCCCTTTGAGGTCCTGGAGAGCACCAGTGTTCTAATTTGCATTTTTATCTCCAATGAGCAGAGCACAGGCTTCCCAGGTGGCGCCAGTGGTACAAGAAACTATCTGCCAATGCAGGAGATGCAAGAGATGCTGGTTCGATCGCTGGCTTGGGAAGATCCTCTGGAGGAAGGCATGATAACCCATTCCAGTATTCTTGCCTGGAGAATCCCATGGACAGAGAAGCTTGGCGAGTTACCATCCATAGGGTCGCACAGAGTCGGACATGACTGAAGCAACTTAGCACGCACACACAAGGAGTGGAGCACAAACAATTTCTACACTAAATGTTTCTCATCTGCTGCTGCAGCACGCATTTCTTCTTTCCCTCATCTTTACAGGGCTAGATTTCCAAATGGACGTCCAACACTCACACATACACACACTTGTTAGCATAGTCAGTCAGCATTTCCCACTCCTTGGCCCACAGTCCATGGACCATTGGCCTAAGCTGTTCCCAGCAGAGTGAATGCTACAACAGAACTCTTCTGTTTTGAGGATGTGAATCTAAAACTTCTACAGACACTTAGGCAGCCTGAGGATAAAAGTAATACCTCTATGAAGAGAAACACGTCATTGAACCACTGAAAAAATCAACCCTAAAGCCTGCTCTTCCTCTGGACATTCCAGTTAAATGAGCCAGTAAATCCTTTTTGCTCATTAAGCTAATTTAAATTGTTTTCCTATTTTTGCAAGCCAACATTTGCTAACAGGAACATATTTATTCGTTGGTGAATAAATGTGAATGAATAACAAGAAAAATACTTTCATTACAACCTTCTTCTTAATGCTACTCAGAACATTTTTAGTGCTGATATCATCAAAATATCTGCCCCCCTCCCCCCAGGCATTGGCATAATTAGGAAAATACAGTCACATGATTTTTAAATTATATATTTATTTATAAATTATATATACATCAAATAAAGATACTTGAAATGTGGTTTTTTAGGTGCAGGGTTTAAGGGGCAGAAATTCTTATCAGATTGCTGAGAATTAGGGTCCTGGTCTTCGAGAAGCTTTTGCAAGGTTAACACTTTGCTTTCCTTTACTTATTGGAGTTTGAGATTGACTTTGGGGAACTCTTAGAGTTTATGAGGTTGTCAAGGCTACTCCTTGTGGCCTTTACTGGTTCAAAGGTTGCTGCTCCTCACTCCTTTTCCAAAAATCATTTAGTATAGTTAAATATTAAATAAAGAAATGGTAAAATCAATTGTAGAAAAGGAATCCAGTCCCAAGGCTACTTATAATTATACTTGTAATGTTTATAGGCAGGTAAGGAGAATATAAGGGGCAGAGTGTTTCACCCTTTTATGTCACCAATTCAATTTTCTCCATTTGTATGAAAACCCATTTGGGGCAGAGAACTGAGCATTTTTGATCCCACCAAAATAAGAGAGTTGGCCTTACCCACCTACATTTTGACCTGAAAAAGCCCTTTCAAAATTGCCTCCCTCCAAGATTTGTCTTCTCCAGATTCATGTACCTTGATACTCTTCTTAATTTGTCTTTATCTATTCACAGAGGAAACTACACGTAGCTTCTCAGAGGCTGCAAATTTCTGCTGACTTTTCATAAACGCTGCCAACTACAAATTGGCACTTGCCAGCAACTGGACAACAACAAAAAGTGCATTTGAACCCTGTGCTGTTCCACCTTCAACACGCACCGAGGGCCATTCAGGGTAGAGAATGAGGCACTCTGTGCTCCAGGGAAACTGGTGGAACAGGTCTTTAGACAGTTAGATATTTTCAGGAACTGATTTCGTGGACCCAACCCTTGCATCTGCTCGTATCTAGAAAAGCAGCAAATCCCGTCACTGTGACATCAGCTCCTTGTGACAGGCAGAAAATGTTTTGTAAAACAAGCGCTTGACTGCATTGAACTTCCCTTTCAACAAAATCACATATTAATATATTGACCTTCCCCCATGACTCCTGAGAGACTGTCTCCTGGGCTTCGGTCCTCATTTTGCCCCAAATAAAACTGAACTCTCACCTCTTAAGTTGGGTATCTTTTTTAGTCAACAATGCTAACCACTGTTTCAGCTGTCTTAATTATTTTAATCAAACATTGCTATTTTATTCTTGTATCCTCACTGCACTTTCTCACCAAAGCCACAGTTTTGTAACTATGAATATATTTAAGCATATTGAGCAAATTTTTTTTCCTGAGTAGTTTGTGTAGTCTGTATGTAAACCTATCTGTTACTCTTCTGTAGCAATAATATAAAATACAACTAGCAAAGTACATGTAAAAACTCAAAGCTATAGATATCACACATTTAGTCTTTTTTTTAATATGTATTTATTTGGCTATGTTGGGTCTTAGTTGCTCCATGTGCTGCCTGTGGAACCTTAGTTCCCAGACCAGGGATCAAACCCCTGCCCCCTGTACTTCAAGACAGATTCTTAACCACTGGGCCACCAGGGAAGTCCCACATCTAGTCTTTCAACTGCTCATAACTGGTGGCTTATTTCTTAATGGGGCTGGGAGAACTAGGCAGCCTCCAAGAGGAAAATGAAGCTAAGATCCATAGTCCAGACCTGTCACTTGGTTAAACACCCTTAGGTAACAAATTAAACTATTTAAAAATAAACAAACTTATTTTAAAATATATATAACCATAAAGAACAGAAAACCTTTCTAAACGTGTTACACAATTTGGAAACCAAAGAAGAAAAGACAGAGAAATGCTAGCATGGAAAAACTTATTTGTAAAAACTCTTATTCTAGAAAAAACTTTGTCTTTGGAAAGAGCTAGGTGAAGAATTATGAGCAAGGTGTAGTTAGAGCAATGTAATTCGCACATTAATTTTTCTGTTGTATCTGTGTGTGTATGGGGATGTGTGTGGAATAGTTGAGTCTGCAGAGCAACTCCCTTCCCTGTCTTTCTCTGATCACACCAAAGTCTGTATCCTCACACGTGGTTAAAAACAGTCTGCTTTGCTGACATACAGAACAGACTTGCGGACACAGCAGGGGAAGGAGAGGGAGGGACAGACGAGGAGAGTAGCACTGAAACATGTATATTACCATACGTAAAGCAGGCAGCTAGTGGGGAGTTGCCGTGGAACACAGGGACTCACCCGGTTGTTCTTATTCAGTTGCTCAGTCATGTCCGACTCTTTGTGACCCTGTGAAGCACAGCACGACAGGCTTCCCTGTCCATCCCCAACTCCCAGAGCCTACTCAAACTCTTGTCCATTGCATCGGTGATACCATCAACCATCTCATCCTCTGCTGTCCCCTTCTCCTCCTGCCTTCAGCCTTTCCCAGCATCAGGGTCTTTCCCAATGAGTCAGCTCTTTGCATCAGGTGGCCAGAGTATTGGAGCTTCAGCTTTAGCATCAGTCTTTCTAATGAATATTCAGGGTTGATTTCCTTTGGGATTTACTGGTTTTATCTCCTTGCAGTCCAAGGGACTCTCGGGAGTCTTCTCCAGCACCACAGTTTAAAGGCATCAGTTCTTTGGCACTCAGTCTTTTTTGTTGTCCAGCTCTCACAAGCATACATGACTACTGGAGAAACCATAGCTTTGACTCTACAGACCTTTGTTGGCAAAGTAACATCTCTGCTTTTGAATACACTGTCTAGGTTTGTCATTGCTTTTCTTTCAAGGAGGAAGCATCTTTTAATTTCATGGCTGCAGTCAGCATCCACAGTAATTTTGAAGCCCAAGAAAATAAAGTCCGTCACTGTTTCTATTATTTTCCCATTTATTTGCCATAAAGTAATGAGACCAGATGCCATGGTCTTCTCTTTTTGAATGCCGAATTTTAAGCCAGCTCTGTGACAATCTAGGATGGGATGGGATGGGATG